>QGSO01000199.1:743344-1038897 GCA_011037825.1 Carya cathayensis
AAAAAAAAAAAAAAATCAATTTTTACACTCAATCCATAAAAATCCATAGGAAAAGACCAAAAATATAAATAAACTCCAAATGCTTTAATCACTAATGTTAAATATGAAATCACAGGGAAGCCTTAAGCAAAAGGCAAGAATATATTTCTTGGGCTAAACCAAGGTAGTTTAGTTATACTAAAATCTTCAAGGATGTGAAGATAAAAATTTATTCATGCTTAATCCCTCAAGTAGCATCCATGAAAAACCTAAGTCAACCGCACTCGTTCCTTTAGAGAGAGACTCTCTTCCTTCTCTCTAGAAAACTCCATTCCAACGATAGCTGATGCCGGAGAGGAGCCTTCTCCTTTCCATTTCCGCACTGTATATACACTTTCAATGTAGTGTTTTTTCCCTCCTCCCTTCAACGGTTCAGTTTTGGTCAGATATGCTACTCTCCGGCCGCCATCTACCTACATGAGCCGTACCACCCCTTCCCACAGCCGCTGATCTACTAGCACAGTGCGGAGCTGCGCCATAATGCTCAGAGCATTGTCCTCACGCGCATGGTCTCCAAGTGCCATGGCACTCTGATGCCTCCGATGGCTACACTCGCCAGACCAGCAACTTCGTCTTGCCGAGATCTTCCAGATCTGGGTCACCCCCCGCCTCCTTTCCACTGGCACGTGGCTGCCTCGCGCCATCACAAGTGCGCATGAACACATATGATCACTAGCCACAGATCAGTCCATCCGATGTCGTGCGGATCTCTCCAAAAATCACCTCAAGACAACAAACAACAATGCACCCGCCACTTTCACCACTTCCAGTAGAGCTGTTTGCAAATTTTTGTGAACTTCTTATTACCGTCTTTTAAGACGGCGTCCTCTTGGTAGGACTTGGGTGAAGACCAAGAAATTGGTCACTAAAACCCCCCCTTTTATTTATCCACCTCTTTATACTGTTGTTATTGTTCTGAGGCGTTTGTTAGAGAATCAGACCCCCTCCTCATGTATCATCTTTTCTACTTTTTTAATGAAGTTCACTCGCTTGCTTAGAGAGAGAGAGAGAGAGAGAGAGAGAGAGAGAGAGAGAGGGGGGGGGGGGGAAGCATCCACGAAAGTCCTAAATTATCAGCTCAGTCAATGTGGACCCTTCAAAACAAGATCATCAGTCTTAAGAATGTCTATGGTGTATATAAATAAGATCTACCTAGCCCAGATACTTAGCCACTTGGTGAGGAGAGAACCCAGCTCCCATAAATTAGCCTAAGCAATCATATGCAGTATCTATCTTCCCACATCCATTGAATCAAAAGTCAAGGACGTAGTTGCAATGCTGACCACACATGTTCCTAAACAGCAAACTCCTACACACAAGGAAGTATGTGCCCTTCTTATTTGATTTCTTTACCATACCAGAACTGATCTTTCTGTTTTTCTTTTCGATGAGTACCGTAACAGATCTAATATTACGAGATCAGTGGACAGCATACACAGTTCAAGTACATCTCAACATCACACTATATATGCCAATCTTGCCATCTCATTGCTAGCGGAAAGAAAATGCATGTTGCAGTATCATGCTTATCTTTTGAAATTCTCGTGTACAACATTAAATGCTAGCACTAAACAAGTCATAATTAGCTACTAATATGAAAGCATATTGCCGATCATTTCTGAATGTGGTACTAAGTCCCTACTGCCTCTCGTAATAGAAAGCCATTCCAAAGACGGTTTGGAATTAGCCTGGAAAGCGCAAGGCTCTCTAACAGCTGATGACAGCAAATCCCTTTCAAAATACTAGAGAACGTGCTACAAGAAGCTATGAATGTTCAGCCGCTCACTATTTCAAGGAAGTAAATTAGAACAGAAATTTAAATTTTTCTTTCCTGAAAGGGGAAAAAAAAAAAAAAACTTAGAAGTTCCTTCTAACTACGCCATGTCGCCATGTAGTTGAATGATGTTTATCTGAGTGAAAAACTTGCTCATAAATGTCCCAAAGTCCAAATTCCTTTTGTTTCTAACATTTTCGGGTAACCAGACACGAAATAGCCCAGAATCCTAACCTAATAAATGAAAATAACGGGCAACTAAACAAAGCATACGCAAAATTCTAAGAAAATAAGGGGCAAAATATTGGAATGCACAAGTAGAAACACAAAAGTGAGTACGCATAGGCGGCATAGGCCCTAACCTTCTCGTTCTTGAAGCGAGTACGAATGTTTCCGAGCTCCTTGTCGACGCGGAGGCGCTCCTGGTCTTTGTTCTGGCAATTGCGGACGTCGCTGATGAATACGGAGAGCCCTCGCATGCCCGACAACGCCATCGCTGCTCAGATCAAGCCCCGCACGTGCACACACGTACACCCAGCGAGACACGGAGGGAGTGTGTGTGTGTGTGTGAGAGAGAGAGAGAGAGAGAGAGCCTCCTGAAGAGCTCTCAATCCTAGATCCTCGCTGGTTCGGATCTAAGGCCGCGACAATTACAGAAGGGGCAATGGTCGAGAAGATCAGCTCCTCTAATTCGAAACCGAAATGCCTTTGAACAGAGAGAGAGAAAGTTGGACTGTTGAAATTTTAATTGGAAAAGCCGTCACAAAGAGCAGGGAGACGACTTTTATTTACCACACCTTCCATAAAAATCCAATTTAGATGGTTAATTCGAAAACCATCTAAGTTCAATTCATTTCATTATATTATTATAATGTTTTTAAGTTTTTTTATAAAATATAATAAATAATTTAATTTTTTTAAATTTTAAAATAATAATAATATTAAAAAATAATATTCTAATAATATTTTATTTAATTTTTATCTTTTATATAAAATCATCTCATATAATTTATATCTCATCTCTAAATCCAAACCATTTAAGAATTCATTTGGATAGTAAGATGACATGACATGATTTTAAATAAAAATTAAAAATTGAATAAAATATTATTTTTTAATATTATTATTATTTTAAAATTTAAAAAAGTTGAATTATTTATTATATTTTGTGAAGAAATTTAAAAAATTTTTAATAATAAGATGAGATGAAATAAGATGGAATGAAATACTTTTTGAATTCAAACGAAACTCTAAATCACATCGCCTCTTAATTAAATCGACTCTCAATTATTTTCAATAAATTTTTCATTTCCATTTTCCTTCCTACATTCCCTTTTATCTTTTGAAAGTTTAAGGAATATACGTATTATTATAAAACCATTATCTTACGAGCGTGTTAAAACTATAAAAAAAAATAATTTAAATAAATTTACAAGTTGACGTCACTCTATATATATATATATATATGATACGATACTTTTATAAAACATTTTGAGATTAAAACATTAAGCAGATTCAACGCGACACTTAGCCCATGGATAATCTGTTTACCAATTGAGCAGTAGTAAATGGTTATGTTGATTTTGTAAATGGTGGCGAGTGAGGATGTTCTTCAGTGGCTGATGACTGTTGCTAGTGGTGGTTCTGTTGGCACTGAAGGTGATGGCAGCAGACAGACACTATGCTTGCGTTTCTTTAATGAACTCCAATACTTGGTGTCGTTGCTATTGGCAACCTGAAATGGCTTTTGGCGTCATGTAGGGGGGCATTGTGGTTGCAGAGTGGTAATGAGATGCTATCATGGTAGTTGTGGGCTCCTGGCATGCCATTTCAAGGTGAATGCCAGGGGCAGGCATTGCTGATCAGCATGAAGATACCCACTTTTTAATTAATCAGAGAAAAAAAAATAGGTTTATTCTGACCAAAATAAAGGTGCTCCAAGATAGCTTGATACTTGCAGCTCTTGTTCAAAATTTTCAAGTGATTTTCTTGCTATGAGAAGCTAATTTAATTGGCAAAGATATATATATATATATATATGTATAAGTAATAAGTTATTTTATTGATATAAAGATGGGCATAGCCCAAGTACACTAAAAGTATACATGTGCATACACATATTTAAGAACTAGAAATAGTTACAAAGATATCATGGAAGCTGAAACCATTCAAATCTAAAGCAATGGCTCACAAAAACAAAGTCTTCCATAAAAAAACTCTGAAACTCTTCTAAAGAACGTTTATGATCCTCAAAATGTCTATCATTTCTTTCATTCCAAATACACTAAAAAATACATATTGGAGTTATTTTCCACATGGCTGTGATCTGTGGTGTCCCAGTGATCCCTCTCCAACTTGCTAAAAGTTCAACCACCCTACCAAGCATTACCCATTCTGTTCTCATTCTGCTGAAAAAATAGTTCCACATATCATGAACAAACTCACAATGTAAAAGTAGATGGTCTACCGTTTCACCATTATTTCTACACAAATAACACCAATCCATTATTATAAGGCCACATCTTCTAAGATTATTAATAGTTATAATCTTTCCTAAAACTGCTGTCTATACAAAGAATGCAACCTTGGTGGATGCTTTACTCCTCCAAATATTCTTCAAAGGGAAATTGTGCCTTTGTTGCATGGTAATAGCTTCATGAAATGAGTGTACTGATAATTTCCCTTTTCTAAAGATCTCCATACTATCACATCTATTGTCGTGGCAGCAATAGAAGTATTATACAGCAAGTTAAGAAATTCCACTAAAGCATTCACTTCTCAATCATGTGCATCCTGAGTAAGGCTAATATTCCACTCCTATGAACCTTGATTGATTACCCTCTAATCAGCCACTGTGGCTTATTTTTCCCTTACAATACTAAAAATTGTAGGATAAGCATCCTTCAAAGCTGTGTCTCCCACCCACATATCCATCCCAAAAAAAAAGTTGATTCTATTACCATCCCCAAAACACAACCGGACATAACTAGCAAAAGAGCATAAACATTTCCGTATATACTTCCATATCCCCACTTCATATGTCCCCTTACCCTCTTTAGAACACTAGCCCCTCGTTTACTACCATACTTCATGCCAATCACCCATTTCCATAAGGCTCCCCTCTGACAATTATAACGACAAAACTATTTACCTAATAATGTCTTATTAAAAGCCCTTGCATTCTAAAACCTCAAGCCACCATCTCCCAAAGGAGAACACACCTTATCCCATCTCCCAAACTCAGCTCCTATACCACTCCATAAAAAATCATGTTGAAGTTTCTCTATCCTCATTGCAAGCTAGCGGGGAGAGGGAATAAGGATAAGTAGTATGTGGAAGATTGGATAAAATACTCTTGATAAGTGCAATTCGCCCCTCTTTTGATAAATACACACCTTTCCACTTGGCCAACCTATGCTCAAATTTTTTCAGCACCCCCTCCCAAATTGACTTAACTTTGAAAAAAGCTCCCAACAGAAAACCAATATACTTTAAAGGCAACGGAGAAACCACACAACCAAAAATATTAGCCAACTCTCTAATATTGCTTACTTCACCAACCACGACCATCTCCATCTTCGTAAGATTAATCTTCAACCCTGATAATGCTTCAAAACAAAGTAAGATGGCCTTCATAGATTGGATATGTCCTGCATTTACCTCACAAAAGTGTCATCTATAAATAAGAGGTGAGAAATAATGGTGGACTGGATTAGGCAATGGTGGAATTCATACTTATTTAAGGGCAATCCGAGCAATGTATTGGCTGGAATGTTGAAAGCTTTGAAGAAGGATTTGAAGACATTGAATGAACAGGTACTTGGTGATGTAACCTTACAGAAGAAGAGCTTGCTTCAAGAGTTACAAAGTTTGGAGGGTGTAGGGATGAAAACAACCGTACAAATCAAGTAGTTTCTTAATTAAAAAGATTGACTCTAACGGAGGAGATTTTGTGGAGGCAAAAGTCAAGAGTTTTGTGGCTTCGGGAGGAAGATAAATGCATAAAGTTTTTTCACTGAGTGGCTAATGCACATGGGAGGTTTAATTGCATTGAGTCCATGACCATTGATGGAGGAACATCATCAGATCAGGTTGTGATAAAAGGAACATGTGGCTAGCCATTTCGAACATTTGTTATCGGAAACTCATGCATTGAGGCCTACCGTAAGTGGCCTAGCCTTTGAGGCCACTGATCAAAATAATATAGTTTGGTTGGAGAGACCATTTGAAGAGAAAGAGGTACATCAAGTAATCAATAAAATGAATAAAGATAAAGCTCCACACCCAGATGAATTCACTATAGCTTTTTTTCAGACTCGTTAGGAGGTGGTGATTGTAACATACGAACTTAGAATAAGACTTTAGATTAATTCAGTTAGAATTTATTTATTTATTTGATTTATTCATTTTAGTATTTACTTATATTTTTATCAGATGCTTATAATTATTTATTTGTTAAATAAGATAATAAATCAAATTAATTAGAGTTTTTAAATGTGATTTCCTTTATCTTATATTCTCTGTTGTTATCGGATAGGTTTAAAATTGTTTGAAAAGATTCTAAGCTCAGAACCAAATCAGATCTAGCTAATCTCCTAAAAACTCACGTAAAACCATTTCCCTCACCTTTATAAAATTCCACCAGACCCTCAGATTATCATTCAGAAATTAAGTCGACAAAGAGGGAAAAGATACACATACCAACCCAACATAACAGCCCCTACAAACCTGGAAAACCACTCTCACAGCCAATCGAGGCAACCAGCTCGCCAGAAACCGCCACAGAAAGTGCCGACCAGTCCATTCCCGTCGAACCCACTCCCTTCCAGTAAGCCCACGCATGAATCTTTTCTCTCCCTCCATTCTTTGTTTCAGTTTGACAGATTCTCTCTCTCTCTCTCTCTCTCTCTCTCTCTCTATTGTATCGCACCACCTTTTCGAGAAGGCCAGTAGCGTCGCCGATCAATCCTAGCCACCCCGAGCTGTCGTTGCCTCAGTTTTCTCTCGATAAGCATCACACGACCTTTGTTTCTTTTTTTTTCTGTTTGGTTCTAGACTTCCAGTGTTACGTATATGAGTCACTCCCGTAAGTTTTGTCCTTCATTATAATTGTTTTGTTCTAGACTTCCCAAAAAGCCCCTTCATTGCTTCCATAATTACTTGTAAGCCCTTTGACCCTTAGCTTATACCTCCTGAATGTAACCAGATTCTTTTATTACAATGGTCTTTGGGCTTTAAGCCTTTTGACCAAGAGTTTTCCTTTTAAGGGTGTTGGGCCTAGTTTTTTTATAAACTTATTAGACTTAGTTTTTAATTGGGCTTGTTTAATTTGAGTAGGCTTGTATTACTGTTCTATTTTTAGAAAATATTTATTATTTTAAGTCGGTTGATTTTATAATTAGCATATTGTTTAATGTGAGTTGATGGTGTTTCACAAGGAACTATTTTGGTGTTTTGAGTGGGCTGTTTTACTTAAATAAATATATTAGTCATAGAGTTGTTTTTATAGAAAATATTTCATTTAAGCATACCCTTAAAGTATTCTTTTATATTGTTTCAATTTATTATCTTAGTTCATATTCCAATTAACCTTTAAATAGTTTTTATAAAATTATTAAGTTATACATTTGCACAGAATATTAAGTAATATAATATGAGTTTTGGAATAATATTATTTTATGTAATCTTTTTATATTTGAATATTTATTAAATTATCTCTATAGTAAGATTTTAAGTAATTAGATTGCTACGACACATTTTTTTAGAAAGTTTAGTAACGTCCAGTGCCTCGTATAGGTCACGAGCTACGACGTGAGATTTCGAAAGCAGCACTAAGAGATAAATAGTATGATCATATAAATGAATGCGTAACGAAAATATTATAATTGGGTATGATAACATGATATGGTGTTTATGGTTATCTACGTTGCGCTAAGAGTCAAGTCAAGATTAGATCACTTTCACGAACTTCTATAAATTACGATGATTTACATGAAAGTAAGCTTATATATGTTATGCTGAAAGTAAGCTTATATATGTTATGCTATTATGGATTGTTGATTGATGGATTGAATGTTACTAAAATCACATGGAAGCCATGTTATGATCACATAATAATTTTAGATAAATATGCTATGAATTAAAATAGCCAAATCACGCGTGCTATATTTATGTAGTACTTAGATCATGTATGCCATGTATTGTTCATGTTATAACTTAAGTCAAGCATGCCAGGTAATAAATAGCCAGATCATGTATGCCATGTTCATGTAGTTCTCAGATTATGCATGCCATGAAATGTTATAAAATGTTTCAATCATGTTAGGACATGTCATATTATGCTAAGTACAAGAAAATACCATGTACAAGTTACACAAGTTAAGTGAAACACGGATTCAAGCGTGTTTCACTCCATGTTATACAAGTTAAGTAAAATATGGATTCAAGCGTGTTTTACTCCATATTATACAAGTTAGGTGAAACACAGATCCAAGCGTGTTTCACTCCATGTTATACAGGATAGTTAAAACACGGACTCAAACTTGTTTTACTCCATGCCATGCAAGTTAAGTGAAACACAGACTCAAATGTGTTTCACTCCATGTTATGCAAGATAAGTGAAATACGGACTCAAGCGTGTTTCACTCCATGTTATGCAAGTTAAGTGAAATACGGACTCAAGCGTGTTTCACTACATGACAAGTTATGTAGTGCCATGGACTCAAGCGTGGTTCACCATGTAATAAGTAAAATTCAAGTTAAACAAGTTACTTATGCATTCACATTTCATGTTTACCATGATTTTGTATGTTTCCACTCATGTTAAATGATGTAAAACATGTTATGAGAATCTGCGATTGATATACATTTATTTGAAGAGTCTTTCAAAAATTAAATCAAATTTATGCTAAGCCAAATAATATTTTATGGTATGATGTGTCATTTACTGAGTATTCGACTCATTTTTGTTGTTGTTTGTCTTTTTGTTTTCTTCTATGTTGATTGCCACAGATGGTGATTACGATGATGTAGAGTTGGATGGCCAGGAGTAATTTTAGTATAAAGACTTAGAGATAAATAAGTGTCATTCACACAAGGATTAAGTTTTCTTTTATGTCATTTCAATATCTAGTCTTGTTTAAAACTAGCTCATGTTTTGCTTTATTTCAGTTTCAAGACTATTTATGTCCTTTCAATTAAGTTTTTCAATAAATGAGGTATTTTAAAATAATGAGTTTATTTACCGGGCATTTTGTCATGTATGTTAGTAACATCTCTATTCTACGGGAACAGGGTGTTACAATGATAGAGGATGTAATGCTAGTTTTTTAGGAATTTTTCACTCATGGCAAATTTGAAAAAAGTTTAACTGCTACCTTTATTGCTTTAGTCCCTAAAAATGCTGGTGTAATGGAGGTACAAGATTTCAGACGAATCAGCCTTGTGGGCAACGTGTATAAGATACTTTCAAAAGTTTTTGCTAATAGGATGAGCACGATCATGGAGAAGATTATCTCTAAATCCCAAAATGCCTTTGTGAGGGGGAGACAAATTCTAGATTTGGTTCTTATAGCCAATGAATGCCTGAATAGCAGAATTAGGTTGAGAGTCCCAAGTATTTATGCAAACTTGATATGGAGAAGGCATAAAACCATGTTCACTGGAATTTCTTAATATATATGCTGAGTAGATGTGGTTTTGGAGAAAGATGGAGGAAGTGGATAAAGCATTGTGTGTCAACTGCATGCTTCTCGGTCTTGGTAAATGGTGATCCAGTGAGATTCTTTAATAGCTCGCAGGGACTACGATAAGGAGATCTATTATCACCCATTTTATTTGTCATGGTAATGGAGGCCTTAAGTAGAATGATATAGCAGGGGGAGGATTTTTTACATGCGCCAGGCTGGAGCATGGTTAATTATCATAATTCAGACAAATCTGACTAGGTTCAGCCAATACACACAGTTCGGAAAAAAGTTATGGCCTCAGATCCTATTGGTAGGATTGATTAAAACAGAAAAAGGTGAAAACAAAGTAATAAAGAAGGCAACAAAAAAAATAAATAAAAGAGATTGATTTATTGCTTGATGATTTAAGCATAACTTATCATCCCTGTAAGATAGGAAGCCAAACTAAAATAGGAAGCTTCTAGTCAGAACTAATGGCAAAACTTGAAGAACCTGCCCTTAATATTTTAAAATTCTAAAGCATTTTATGCAATCTAGATGATTCAGGCAGAGCTATTGAACCCCACTCCATTTTGCCCAATCTACAAACTGCATACCACCATAAATATTGTTGGCAAATCGCACGCCTACGGTGAAAGCCATTGCAATGGGTGGAACCTGCTTCGCCAAAGAGGATGCTTCAACCAGACGCTCCAGTCCATTTATGATTTGATAGCGAGTGTTGGAAGACACAGCAAGAAACACACCTGAAAAAGAGACCAAGCTATAAGCTATTCCAGAAGAAGTATATTCTCCTCCAAAAATGGGGTAACACTTAAAAGTGTTTTGCTATAAAATAAATGACAAGTCATTTTATAAGTTGAGGAGCACACCCAACATAATGCCAAAAGTGCATTGATCTAGATTCGAAATATTATAATAAAGAGATTATAACACTAATACAGATTCAGAAGATGAGATGATGACCGTATCTAAGCTCTCTTTGGGTATAAATATAGATTGATGGCAAAAGCCATAAAGAACAAAGAACATCCTCATGGAAAAACACCTAACACCATGATTTCATACTTGGAGCAACTAACTAAAACAGAAAGCCATTCACAGAAGCACATAGACCACTGGACAGGGTTGTCTGGAGCTTGGTCATGTTAGGACAACAATATAATACAAAATATTGAAATATGAAAAAAATGAAAAACTTACCCCAAAGAGCAGCACTTTTCACAAGAGGAGGCACAGGTATGTCCTCTTCTGATTTCTTTAAACTCCTGATCAGGCATACAATTAAGGTGTAAAGTTATTACTTCCTTCAAAGAACAAGGGTAAAAGGCAGTGAAATTAATAGCCTACACTTATTCATTAGATGAAACACCTAAGCATCTTGGGTGTAATAGAAACCAGAAAAAGGAAGATCTTAGAACTTCCATTGTTGCAATAAATCCCCAAGGTAAAAATCTTATGAGAAATGTTTTAGCCACAGAAAGATCTTACAAAAGTAAACCTACAAATTGGTGTGGCTTAATCTAGGACGTTAGATTCTAAAGTTACTTTTATTGTAAAGCAGATCTAACGTATCATATGAAGCCATATAAGTTTGTGGATTTACTTTTGTGGGACTCTTTATGCATGTAACACTTCTCTAAGCATGTACACACTTAGGGACATGTCATATTCATATATCTTTCAAATGAACTTTCTCTGTGGGAAGAAGTATGAATGGTGGAAGTAGATAATACTTTTGGCATCTTGTATTTTTTAACACTTCAAATTATATTGATCTACGGTCAATAGTTTTTTGTCTATCTACAATTGTTCCAACAAATTGTATGAGCAAGATTTGAGAAGTGCTACCTACATGCACAAACAGATTCCACAAAAGCAAACCCACAAACTAACATGGCTTCATATGTAACTAATTTTTTCAATATAATCTCACATGTGATCTCCATGGTGACCTAGTAGCTGGGTTTAGGAATCGGTCAACTTCTTGGACCATCTTCCAGATGTCACCAAGAAAGGTTTCCAGTCTTACAAATATTGGTTAAACTGAGCTTTCAAGCATGTTGAAAACATTCTTTTTCTAATTTTGTACAGGTTTGTCTTATTCTGGTAATAAGGAACCTTAGGGGTAAACAAAACTAGCTTCCAGATTTTGGGACAGCAATTCATCTAATTTCAAATCTAGGTGCATGTCCCTTTTCTATTTCTTCTATGAGGAGGCAACATCTGCCGCACATAATGGAAGAGGAAAAATCTCTAAAAGCCAGCGTGAGCTGTAGTAAAGAAAGCGCTGCTGTGGAATTTGTGTGTGTAAGAAACTACAGAAAAAATCAAGAGCAAACTCGGTGAGAAATATCAGCATCATGCGAGTGCAGTTTACAGATCACTTGCTCACGCCAGATATTGACACAAAATCTTAGTGAGAGAGAGTCTCATCAATATAGGATGTATTTTGAAATAATTGCTTAAATTTTAAATGGGAGAAGATAAAGCCCAATCAATCCTTTCTTATCACATTTCTATTGATACATAAAATCATAGTATTGTAACGGCATATTCATATAGAGTGTAGACCAAGCAACAAAGTTTGAGGTATGACAAAGAATCAGAAAAAGATACAGGAGTTATCCTGATAAAAGCATACCGTTTGGCATTCATGATCATATTTGCAATGCCTTGGCCAATGAGACCACAACCAAATCCAACTGATCCATATAATACACCCTGTATCCAGAATATGCAAACTATATTATCAGGGATAGAAGATAATAGTAACACGTTTTGCCAAGGAGATATCACAATGAAAGCCAATAACTCAAACCCCATCTTTTGCCTGGCAGGAGCATTTCCCATAAGATTATGGTCCAGAAGGCAACTAATTTGTTTTTTATTAGTCCAGAAGGCAACTAATTAGTTTCCAGTTATTCAAAATGCTGATTTTACAAATGATACCTTGTAGAAGTATGTGGCAATCCGCTGCTTCGCTGAGAAGCTACAACCTGGCCCTTCCGCTTCAAAAACACTGCATTAGGGGAATATTTTTCCATGAGTGAAGCACTCGCAATAATCTAAAGCTTCATGCAAGATGAGCAATGAGAAATACTGCAATTTCAAAACTTTCACCAAAAGAGACACAAAGAAAAATATTTTAGAGGGCCCCACATGGCCTCTGTGGATCCCATAGTTGGTCGATTAGATTCCATCTCCCAATCTTTGGTTTTTTTTTTTCATGATTTCAACCCATAACATAAGATCTTCCACATTATAATGAAGCAGAGAGGTAAGTGCATCGAGGATTTAACCATTTTAGTTATGACAATCTTAAGACCTTGGACACTGCTCCTTTACAAGTCCATCCAATTCACTACTGGAATGTGCAAAACACTACTCTCCTTCTTAACTTATGCTTTACAGTATAAATATATATATATATAAATATATATATATATTTTTGATAGGTAAAAAGGCCTTGTGCTTTACAGTATATTGTAGTAGCTTGTATATTGTAGTAGCATTCTATCTATTATCATCTCTCTCCCATAACTCCACACTTTAGCTTCTAAACAGCAATTACACGAAATGGTAGCCTACACAGCTCACAAACTCTGCCTGGGGTGGTGGTACCTACGATTTCTTTTTCAGCCAAACTACCACGCTTCCTTTCTGTTAATAAATTCCCCAGCTGTCACCCATCCAAATCTTTTGCCCCAAGCCTTCAATGAAAGATATGAACCAAAGCAAACTAAACTGGTCGCACTTTATATCTACTAAACAATCACTGATCTAGTATATAAACTTATCCAGCCCACAGCAGCAAGGAGAATAGGGCCAAAGAAATAAGTATACTGTACATATAACATACAGGTCCAGAATAATACTAGAGAATTAAACTAGAGCTGGATCTCATAAAATGGAAAACTTCACAGTGCCAGTATGCAATAAAACCTGCTAGGAAGAGCATCACAAGCATGTTGTATGCGTCCAAATAAACCTCTCGATGTGGATGGCTTGCCAAATCGAACATAAGGTGCTAACAAACCAACCAAAGCAATATCCACAACCACACCAACTAAAAGATCTGCAGCATACAACTCAAACTCTGACCAAAAATCCTTCCCTCTTTTCTGAACCTCCGCAAATGTTGCACAACAGGAATCTATGACTATCTGCATAACACCAGATCAACAATAAGAATTTCTTCATTACATTAACATGATAAACTTGACAACAACTCCAAGACCCTAAAATATGCAGTCATTCAATCTGAAGTGCTAACAGCCTTAAACACCAATCAAGCACTGGTATGCCACAAAAACAGAATCAGACCACAGAACTGCTCGAGATGACACACCAAGTGACTGATTAATGTTCTAATGTGGATTAATGCGTAAAAAATTTTACAAACTATTAAGTATTATTTAATTCTGCTGATTTGAACTAAAACAACGTCCATCCAAAAAAAACCTCTGGCGCAACTTTGAAAAGAAAAGAAGGATCACCCAGCATTCAGTCACGAACCATAGACAGTAAATCATCTAATAGTAATTAAAAAAATCCACGCAAGACAAACCTCTGTCCCAACTTTGAAAAGAAACGAAGGATCAGCCAGCATTCGGTTACGAAGCATAGAGCAGTACCTCATCAAAAGGCCTAGTGGCCAAGCAGACCCCTGGAAACATGAAAATGAACATACATCAAATATTAGTTATTCAGCTTTAAATTGAAGAAACGAAAACTGGATTCAAACTACGTATTGTTTTTTCCATTCCACAAATCTTTATCATAGAGCCTTAAAACACATAAAGATCCCAATCTTTCTTTAATCGCACATGCACCTGCAAATCCAAATACCGCTCAAGAAGCAGTTGCCGAATTCCAGTCGTCTTGGCGGCCTCCAACATATCCGAAGGAAGCTCAACCCCTCGAGCCTTCGTCTCCTTAATCACCTCCTCAAACTTCAATATTGGCCCGAACTCCTTCTCCTCGTCGTTATCGCCACCACCGCGGCCGTCTTCTCCATCACCACCATTTCCAAACGAATCTCCACCACCACTACCATATCCTCCGCCACCATCAATATTTGCCTCATAATCACCCCCCACCCTGGATTTCTCCATCAAATCACCAGTTTGTCCCTCTTCCGACCCCGTGATCCCCTTCGCCACGGACTCCGACCCGACGCATCGAAGCCCGAACCCGCGGTTCTGGGCCAGATAATAATGTTCTCGAATGCGGAAAGCCACCATCTTTGGTCGATGACTTGTGGAGTCGAGACTAGAATTCAGAGAGCATCCCAAAGTCCGGCATTGCGGCGTTGGATTGGAGGTGGTGTCGTCCCACAAGGTGAAAACACGCGCGAGGTTGAAGCTCGGAGAACAGAGCGACATGTTCTCGGGGCCGCGTACTAAAAACTACGGATCAAAATGTTCAAAAGAGGTCTGAGAGAGACGGAGGTTTTGTCAAGGTTTTCGCATGGAGGCTGAGGCGAAATAGTGGCGATTGGATGGGGTCGAGTCCAGGGAGCTGAAGGTTGAATTTCCAATGAAATTCTACGAAAGTTTTGTCGAGTTTTTTGAAGAAACGCAGAGGCGGATGGGTTATGATTGAATGGGGCCGAGTCTAGTGAGCTGAAACTGGTAAGTCCAATGAGATCTAGTAAATTAGGGAAAACGCAAAAGTGGAAAATCCACCAAACCGTCGCCTGAGAGATTCGAACTCTCGCGGGGAAACCCCATGTACTTAGCAGGCACACGCCTTAACCACTCGGCCAAAGCGACAATTGCAATGCTTGTTGCCCTTTTCTATTTATCATTTGTAAAAAAGAATTAAAACAATAAAAGTAATTTTATAATTTAACGTATTACATTTAGCCACTTTTTTTGTGAGTTTACTTTTGTAAGATTATTTTTTGTAACTAAAGCTTTTTTCTTCCTAGATTAGTGCAGACAAACACAAATGACAACAAATTTTGAGGATTTTTACATAATACATGCAATTTCCCATTTTGCATAAATCAAACACACTATTGATGGCACAAGACCATGATCATCTCCATCAACATCATAAGCTCTTTAAATCTGCCACCACAGTGGAGCATGTTTCATAAAAAAGAAAAAGAAAAACTATCATTTACATTCATGGTTTGATCAACACAAAATGCTAAAAAAAACATTTAAATGGCATTGGATTATGTGAAGTGTTAAACCTACTACCAATTTTACTATAATATTTTAACAAAGAGTTACATTATATATTTACATTGTAATGATGTGATACTATTTTTTTAACCACTAAATTACGTTCAGATTTCTTTTAAAATGATAAATCCAAAAGTTGATAAATAATGTCATATCAATATATTGATATAAAATATGAAATGTTAGTGTATATAATATCATCCAATTATAAAATGAAGTGTGCCCTGATGAGTAATGTCAGTAGCTAAATAGATTTTTACTAAAATAAATAAATAAATAATTAGAGTTAGTTGCAAAATTAGTACTTGAATTTTCATGTTTCTAGAAATTGAGACCTAAGTTTTCCACTTTTACAAAATCAATGTATGAAATTGCAATCAAGTCAAGTTTCTGGGAAGAAGCCTACGGATCAGAAGCCCATCGTTCCCATAACCCATGGAAAGCCTTCTCTTGTCCATATATGTATCAATATATTTCATATGGCTGCTGCACTTTAAAATCATTTTTGTGAGTGCACCAAACGGTAAACAAGATAATCAGAAGTAGGTTAATTTGCAACTTCAGACAATGAAAACACGGACCTTTACTTATCTTCTCAATGTTTGACAGAGTTACAACTTGATTTACAGTGCTGTAAATGAGTAAGCTACAAAGACAAAATGACATATATAACTGTGACTTGGTGTATTTACTTCTATGGAATCCACATTATGTGTCCAAGTTTCAGATGGGAGTCCCAATATTTCTTCTTTCAATGGCAAAGTATTCACTTCCTGACTTCCTGGTTCATTCTTTGAGCCTACCAACCCCTAACCTATGAAAGGTGAAAGACAAAAAAAATTCTACAGTCTACTGCCAAGCACTCAACAAACAATTCTGTGGTGCAAGAGTGGATCTCTGTTCAACTGCCCTATTGAAAATAGTGCCAGCTTCAAACGGAGGAAAGAAAAGGAAAATGCTCAATCAGTTAAAAAAATGCTAAAAAACAGAAGCAAATTTGAACATTTTCCTTCCCTTTCCCTCGCACATTCGGGACCAAATAGCCTCCATTTATGAAAATCCCATCATCAGCTTCCTTGCTTTTCTTCTTTGACAAGTTATAGTCAGCTTCCTTGCCAATGCCTTCAAAACAAAGAGAAGCTTTTCCGGTGTCTGGAATTGCGTGAAAAACGCAACTGCTCAAGTGACGGTCTTGGAGTGGGTCCAGTGCTTTCAACAGTATCCTGTTGAGCATCTGAGGATCCCGGAACAAGCTTGCATCCAATTTTCTTCACAACCAAACGAGGAGAACTAAGGGTACTATGTGATTTTGTCACCTTTTTCATCTCTTGCTTTATTTTACTGAATTCTTCCTCAAGTTCCCCGACTCTAGACCTCATCCTTTCCATATCAACCTTTAAAACCCGGTTCTCACGTACTACTGTTACCCAACCATCCCTCTGTACAATCTGGCCTGCCATGTCACCTGGGACAGTCAAAGGACCTGCAGGGGCAATTTCAGCGTCCAGTACATGGAGACAACCAGCTAGCGCTGTTCTTAGCTGCATTTGCTCAAAAAACAGAACTTGAAGAACAACTCTAAGTGGCAGCCTTTCATTTTGGGATGCATGAGCACAGGCATCAATGGATAGTTTCTGGTAGTCAATGACATTGCAGAGTTCTTCCTTCTCCTTCTCAGAAAGCCAAGGGTGCGCCTGCACAATGTCATTAGCAGTTATAAACCTCAAAATTTAGGATAAGTTTTTACTTTTATAGTTGGTCCAGTAAAACCAAACCTTGAAATATATATCCAGTGCTCTGTACAGCCCATCGTGCAAAGTTCTTGAAGATTCTGGGAGGGCCTGAGCAATAGCGCGGATCTTTCCTGGTTTCAGATTCACATCAGAAGCAACCTCTGCAATATAGCTGTCTATCAACTTTGCAACTTTTCTTAAAGGCCCAGATGATGGTGAGGTTTCCAGGTCAAATGATGATGGAGAAAATGATGTTATAAATGACTCGGAAGAGATAAAATGATGGATGATCCGTTCAACACAGTCAGTATTATATAATGTATCAGAATCAGAATAAGTTGGAATCAGAAGAGCATCAAGAGTTGCCAGTTCTAATTGCATTCCTATTCTCTTCTCTAAAGAGTCCTTGCATGTATGATTGACACCCAATATCAATGCAACACGAAGAAGTCCGAGCAAAAAACGGCAAAAGGATTTGCCCTTCTTTGCTGGCAGAAGCTTCTCAATACTTTCCAATAGATCCTTTTGATCCACCACAGCAGGTGTCAAGCTAAAACTTGCAACTGTCCTGGTTTTGCCACTTTGTCCACCCTGCCATCGGCCTAGACCAGGTAGGTACTTTCTGGCATAGTACATTGCTGCACCAGCTAGGTTTTCAGGTCTTATACCTCTTCCTTCCATTGTCTTTATAAGTCCCACAAACAAACCAACACTAAGGTATGAGATGTCTTCAAACCACCAGTCAGATTCTGAGCATCTAATTTTTGCCCCCGTATTTATTCCATTCCATAAGATACTTCCCCCAGGGCTCTGCAAACTACCATACATCATCATGGGCCATCCAAACAAACTAGGATCCGTACAAACCATCATAGATAGAGCATTAAAACATTTGCTCAATATCTGGAGCTTTTCAGCCCTTGACATGACAGGTTCAGAACTTTGAAGAGCCAAAATACAATCTTTCCAGTTACGAAGTATATTCTTATGAAAGAAACTTTCTGACTTACATATTAAATTACCTTCTCCATACTCATCTGTCATTTCGAGATAGTCTGCTGCACAGTATACCATTACTATGTTTCTTGGTGTCATTTCAAGACGGACACCATAGCAAAACTTAACTGCAATCAAGAAAGAGTCAGGGCCACCAGGAAATTCTTCCAGCACCGTGGTAAAAATCTTCTCACGGGTACTTTGGGATTCTTCATGTATCTTTGCCATCTTCCCACATTTTGATATGAGAGGAAACTGGAGGATTACGTATTGTTATAATCATATCTAAATTCAACTGAACACCAATGTATAGGCTACATAGAGAACATTGTAAATGAAGAATAAAGCACACATGAAGAATCAAGCATATTGATTCAACTGCAGGACGGATTAGGACATTTAATTGTACTTTTATATACTAACAAAGACAACTAACTGCAAAAAAAATTTCAAAGAAATAGAATATGCCAATCAATGGGGCATATCACCATTACACCAAGAAGCTCCCTTGTGTAAAAGGTTTCAATGACTTCTACAACTTAAATCTAGAGAGCAGAATCACTTAACCAAGATCTCCCTGTTGTTGAAAACATGGATCTAACGGACCAACTGTGCAACATCAATCTGCATTGACCTCATGGAAAAACGTGCCAATTCAAAGCAGTCATCCCGCCTACAACTAACTGTGAACCACTAATCTGTATGGATCCCAATGTCCTTTGCGCTTTCCCTCTCATCTCCCCCCCACCGCCAAAAATAAAACTCCCAAACCCATAGAAGCAAGTGCATGCATCAAACATGAACAAAAAGAAACTGAAGATGTATACACACGTACATGTATATGTAAAGTAGATTGAACTAAGCCACTCCAGCATTTTACAGCTCAAACAGGTTTTTTTTATGAGTAAGGCTTAAAGCCTTAAAGTAGAAGTCTAAATGAGCTGAGTTCATACGTGTAGTGGGTGGTCAAGCCTTGTTTATTTAATTTTTATTCACAAATGAGTCGAGCAAGGGCTTATTACCAAGTTACATTTTCTGTTTATAAATAACTCAATCATTATTCGAGCGAATTCAAGCTAATTCACGAGCCACTTAATTTTAACAAAATAGATTATTTACATCATATCTTAAAACTTTATTTACAAAGATTAACAAACACATTTAGAATTTTGTTAACTATCTATGTATAGACATACCAGTGATTATATTCATATGACCTCAAGCAAAACATACAAAATATTAGGAACTTGATTTCTCTTATCTTTTGAAATACTTCAAATAGTCTCGTTGTAAAATTAAAATAATATTATAAACTAATAAACATGAAATTTTTTTTTGATAAGTAAATAATAAACATGAAATTTTTCGAACTAATACAAGTCGAACCAAGCTTTATATGAGTTTATCATTTAATGGATGAGCTTAGAGATCTCGTTTTTAACACTTTACTCCATTGGTTGATTGTAATGGATTTCAATAGTCTAAATGTTTACGATTTCTTGTATCTTTGGTCAGTCATGCCTAGGAATTGCTCCTGTATATGTCCCGTGTACTTGAGCTATGCCTATTTCTCATCAATAAAACTCTTATTTGCTTATCAAAAAATAATAATCAATCATAACGAACAGTTCATTTAATAAACAAACTGAGTCAAACTTGAGTTTGACCAAGCTAGTCTTGAGCGACTTTTTGAGTAGTCTTATTTAATAAAAACCCAAGTTTAAAGCTTAAACCGGTTATAAAATCAATGTTTACATCAGTAGCAATAAAGGGAAGTACATTCATCCCCATTGATAAAAGCAAGACTTATTTGTTGGGGGAGGTGGGGGGGCATAATTGATTCCATACCAAAAGTATTCCAATGTGCATAATAACTATAGTCATAGCAGAAAACCAAATGGCATAGTTGCCCAATTATCTATCCCAAGTCTTTTATGAGTTAAGTACAAGTAAAAGATCCAGGACTCATATGGATTCCATGACAAAGGGATGGAAACTAGACCTCACAGATGAGAAATTGACATGTAACACAAGCCACTTCGTAAGAGTTGATTTTGATGAAAGTTTGGCAGGATGAAAATGAAGTAAAGAACTCAGTTTTCAGATAGTGGATTACAACTTTTAACATAGAGGAAGATAGAATAACTTCTAATTTAATATAATTTAATTTTTCTACCTTATTTAAAGAGTTAATTTAAGAATTTTCAGCCCCTAGTGAATTCTCAGCCCTTAAAATCTATAATACATAATTTACCAATTTTTCAAAAAAATATGATGTGCCACCCAATTACCATATAAAGGTCAGAAAATATTCTTTTAAATGTGGAGTCAGGCTTAGCACTATAACAGGACCGCTTTAAGGCAACTTATGCTGAGAGATGCGACACACAAACATGAATAAATTCGGTCATTGATGGAAATAATTACTGCCATGCACTGGTGCACATTCCATAATTGCTGCCTGAGACTCCCAGACGGCCAGACCCAAAAGGGATAAGCAGCCAAATAATGAGAAATTGAGTTGGAGGGATTATATGACAAAACCAACACAACGAAACAAAGCAGGTTTTTATACAAAACAGGTAGAAGGCCCTCATCAGCATTCAATTTCAACAAAAGCTTCAAATAATTATGTCACTTTTGGTGTAAAACTTCAACTCAAACAGAGATAGCTGTATAAGAGAGACTATTCTTAAATCCCACCCTAACAAGAACGTAAACTTCTCTCCATTTTCAGAATTTCCCTAATATATATAAAGGTGAAACAAAAAAAGTGCCTTTAAAATCACATCAATATTCAATAATTTAATCGTCGGAACACTATATTCAGTCAGAATAATTAGCAAGAAAGACTAAAACTTAAGCAGATTTACCAAAGAAGTTAGAGAATCAGGAAACGATCAATAGACATAAATATATGCAACGGAAACAAGATAAATTTTCTTGCAAACGCCCATAAAAGCAAAGGGGTAGGGATACCTTGTGCAAATGGAAGTTTACGCCCTCAACCACAACAGTAATATCGCTAGGCAATCCAGAATTGCAGAACCTGCCAAGACCATGAAATTCACCAATTATCAACACTAAAAATCAAGTATTTTCTTCTTTCAATTTTTCTATGGACCTTGTATAATAAAACCGGTAATAAATTTTTGAGCCATAACTTGTTGTGTTACTTGATTTCGGCCACAAGGCTGTTATGAATTCTAAATTCAAGGACCCAATAAAGAAAGATTAACAAGAATTAGACTATACGGAAAATTATCAGATACAGTTACCAAACAAAAGCTTATGAGAAGTAAGTTTGTAAGTGTGAATACCAGTCATTGCCTTCTCGACGAAACTCAGAAACCTTCCTTGCGGGAGCCATGGCTGAGCGGAAGGAGAGACCCTCTCTCTCTCTCTCTCTCTCTCTCTCTCTCTCTCTCTACCAAGTCAAATTCTTCATTTCTGGTAGGAGACCTAGAAATTATTCTTCCAATAAAAAAAGGAAACAAAGATACCAACAAGGAACAGAACAGAAACCGAGTCCCACTCAGTCAACTGGGGCAGTGTCGGCAACAGTGGGCCTTTACAGCTAGGAAGTTTGCGTGCCCATCAAAATAATAAACCAAACAACAGGAAAAAAAATTCTTTTGCGATTCGTTGGTGCCACAGAAAAAGAATGCACGGATCACGACGTCAACCGGCGAAGCAAAAAGCGTGTTTAACGATGGTGGGTGTAATGTAAAACAGGGTTTTATAGATAAATAAGCACAAACCGGTAAAGCGCTCTCTTTTTTAAACAAAAGTGGGCGTGTGAGGGACGGGGCCAGAGGAAAGGGGCATGTAGCCGTGTAGGGGTTTCAGCCGGCCGAGGAATGATAAGTAATTATAAGGAACCGGCCGAGGAATGATGTTTGTCTCACGCTTTTTGTCAAACACCTTGGCGCAATCATGTTTTGAAACCGCGTGGGTTTAGATTGCTTGGAACAGAGTATGGGGGCAAGAGGACCCTTGAAGAGAAAGAAACAGAAATGAGTCAAAAGACCTGTGAGGCTAAATGAGATTTATAGGAAAGAAAAACAATGGGGGAAAGCCATGGATTGGCTGCAATAAGGAGACGAGCCAGTGGAGTATTGGACCCACTGGCCACTGCCACCGTGGAACTACTTCTCGTCAGCATGAACTGTCCACCTCTACTCTTTAGAGTTGGCGACAACAATTAGGCTTTTTTTAAAAAATAATAGTAATTAAATTATACAAATATAATCAAATTAACGTGATTGCATTTATATGATAAAAATAATTTTATAATTTTATAAATTACATCAATACATAAGATTACTTTATATAATTCCTTTTGATTAGAGTATTTCTTGTGAAAAGTATATGTACGAGTAATATTCTAATGACGGATGAGGATGCCAACAAAAACTCAATATAGATACATGACATAGAGATCTTTTGTCCCCGCACCTTTTGCATTCTTGTTGAGGGTATATGGACAAAAACCGTTTACCAGCAAAAGAAACCCGCCTGATTTCGAAAAGTGGTGGGAGAGTTAAACTCGTAAACAGCGACAAATCAAACTTTCAAACACCTACACAAAAAGCGAACAAATAGAAAACATAACATAGGATGGACAGAATGTGTGGGAGGCACTGTAGGGTCGAGGGCTTGATTTGGAGGAGGAAGTGCGGCGACACGTGGTGGCCATGTGTGCTAGCATTAGTGTTTATGGTACACGCGCACAGATGTGCTGGCTGAGAGTATAAGGTTGGGACCGTGACTAGGAGGCATACATGTTGAGTGTGGAGCCTGGTTTTATACTCGAGCTAAAACAACCTGAGAGTTTACTTGATATATCGCTTGAGTGAAATCCAAGCAGAAAGCTCGCTTGACAAGGGGCTCTAGCAAAATCTAGGTAAAGAGTTCACTTAATAGGTGCTTGACAGTAGGCTCAAATGAAGTTTAATCCGAGAGTTCACTCAAGTCTCGCTCGACTTAGTGCTCAAGTGAATATCAAACAAAAAGTTTGCTCAAGTCGCACCTAAATGAATATTCAAATAACTTACTACCTTAGGTTTTCACAATGTCATGCATGTGTATGTTGTTAAACAGTGAGAAAGCATAAAGACATACAAAAAACTTCTAAGAGAGAGGGGGAGTTTGAGAGGGGTGAGAAACTTGTATTTGTCACTGCATACTTCATATTCATACGAAATAAAAAATCATCTACAATTCTATAGACATAGACATATTATTGAATCACGTAAATTTTGTATTGTGTTATTATTTTTATTATTGAACCAAGTAAATTTTGTATTGTGTTATTATTTTTCTCCACTTTTCTTTTACTATTTTCGCATTATGGTTTCCCAATAAGGTGGTCGGTAGGTGCATGGGTCAGTGTGAAGTTAGAAAGCTGAACTTTTAGAGATTATTTGGGAGAGACGTGTGGTGTGCATGAGGCCCACACACCATGAGATCATTGAGATGGAGTCAGGAATTGGATCATTGGAGACAAGATGAGGAAAGGGTCAAGGTGAGGTGTGTCATGAGTAACAGTAAAGGCTAAGAAGATGTAGATTTGAGCAACAATGATAAACATAGAAAAAATGGCCTAGAAAGAGAGAAATTAATAAAATAAAATGTGGCGAGCATTCAGCTGGATGGAGGGGGGGAAGAAAAAGCTGGCAACGAGATGTTGTGTTCTTCTTATTGGCAACGAGGGTGAAACGGGCTCTAAAGGAGCTCGGAGGCTTTCGAAGGCTTTTTGGTCGAAAGTTTCGAACTAGCAAACTGACAGTAATTAGACCTCGTTTAATAAACAATTCAAATAAAATAAAATGAAATATTTTAAATAATAGTAATTTTTTTAAATTAAAATGAGATGAAATAATTTGTTAAAAAATATTTATTTAAATAGAAAATTGAATATATTTATTTACAAATTTATTTATTATCGTACTAAATATATAGCTAATGTAACAAATACATTAGTTATATATTTAAAAAAAATTAGAAATACTATGTTTTCTAGTAAAAATTTATTTTTATATTTTTTGAAAACTTAAAAAAAAAAAAAAAGACTCCACCAGTGGTGGCTACCATGGTTTCCATTTTTCAGATTTCTTAAAAAGTTTTGTGAATAATATAAATTAATTTCTAATAAAAAATATTTAATTATTTCTAAGAATATTTAGTTTATTTTAAAAAATCATGCGTGGCCTCATTTGATTTGGCATATCATTTCTAGGGGTGAAGAAAAGCCAAACCAAACCAGTTCTAAATTGGTTTGGTTCGAGACAAGTTCCATTTTTAAAAAAATCGGGCGAAATCGGTTAGATTCTGATTTTCATTTTTTTTAATGCCAGACCAGACCAGTTCATATAAATATATATTTTAATTTTTATATTATATAAAATATGTTTTATATGATTTTTTTTATATTATATACAATTTTTATATCAAATATATATGATTATATATAAAATAATCTTTATTATACTGCTAAATTACTAATTAAAATAACATTAGATTTTAAATCCTATATAAATAACTATATATTATTACTATAGTCTATAGTATTAATAGCTAAACTAATACAATATCACCATATATTATCATTATATTATTATATACTAAAATATATTATCATTATATTATTATATACTAAAAAATATATATATATATAGCATATTATATATACTGGAAAAAGGGGACCAAATCATATCAGAATAGGTAAAATCGAAAGTACTAGTTTAGAGATGTAATTGGTGCAGTATCGATTTTTTAAATCTCAAAACCGGTATATACCTGTTCACTTCTAAAATATATCCAAAACTAAATCAAATCGAACCGATTACACTCCTAATCATTTCTTTATCGCCACATCATGCAAAAACAAAAGGAAGAGGTAAAAGTACAAGGAAGAGGAAGAGGTAAAAGTAAACGAATGAACGATTAATGTTTTTTCAAAACTGAAAACCAAAAACTAAAAGATAAAAATAAAAATATTGACAAAGAATATAAAATAAAATTTTATTGGAGTCTATAAAGATTTAAAGAATGATATATTTATAATATTTTTTAATGATTACTTACTTTAGAAAATGGGATGCGATCCTCTTGCAACAAATGGGTGTTGTTTTTCTTCTACAATCCCTGTTGTTGCGGAAGCTCTAGCTGCAAAATTAGCTTCCAAAATGACAATGCATCTAAATTACCCTTCTATCTCTTTAGAAGAAGATGCTCAATTAGTTATTTCTTCTATCGAGAGAGAGCTTATCGATTGGTAGATCACAAACATCACAGGGGATATTGCTTTTACACTAACAAATCACAAAGATTGGCACTTTAAAAAAATTAATCGATCTCAAAATCGATTTGTGCACTCGGTAGCGCAATGGCCGCTACCAACTTTGTGTTTGATAGCATTCCACTAATTATTCTTCCTTCTAGTTTTTTGTTTAATGATAGTCGGAAGGAATCTCTTTAGTTTTGTTGTATTTCTATCCTTTTCTATCTAATGCAAGCTTGGTTAGAAGGAAAAAGAAAAAAGAAAAAAAAAAGGGTGGTGTTTTTTATAACATCAAGAGCACGTCTCTAGTTGTTGCCAAATACAATGTTTGAATTTTGTCTACAGCAATATCACATAAGATACAATCGTAAAATATGCGAGTATCATATAATTATTTTAAGAAATAGTTAAATTTATTATTAAAAAATTATTACTATTTATATAGGTTCTATATTTATTTTTATTTTTTTTTTAAATTAGGCAATACTTACACACTCTACTATTACAAATATCATTTATATATATATAATCTTATAAATTAATATAATTAAATATATTACATTTAATTATAAAATTAATATATTATATTTAATCACTTAAATTTATAAATTATATATATATTTTTTAAAATATCTCTTCGTCAAATTTGATGGTTACTTCAATAACTGTCTTCCACCAGTACTGCTAGCTGTAATAAACGTAGAGCTTTATGATGAACAGAAGCGAAGGAGAATCATAGCTTCACTCAAATGGAGTCAAGAGAAATCATGACAAAAGTTGGCCCAATTACAATTACAACATTTGTCTGTATGCTTCTGCCGTTTGTAGATGTTTGCTATCATTGTACGTCTAAAAACTCTTCCAAAATGGCTGTGCATTATGGGGTGTGGCCTCTCCTTTGTCCTCTTGATAATCAACGATAGAAAGTTTCACCAACTTATATTAATTCTTGAAGCCTATTTGGCCCCCCCTCCATATTTTTTTGTCTTTCTAATTGGACACTTCCCCACATCATAGTTTCGTAATATTCTTGGAAATTTGTGTGAAAAGACATCATTTATTGGCTCTAAATGTTAAATCTAACTTTAATTAAGTTTGTTTGATATTGTTTTGTAGGGATGGCGGCGGGGCACCACCACCCGCCACCTAGCCCCAACCCCACCCCGTTCAGCATCCACTAGGTTGGGCCATGCCCTCCCGAGATTTACCCCATCCACTCGGCCCAACCTTTATATTTATATATATATTAAAGAAAAATAAGTTTTTTTAATAAAACAACGTCGTTTTAAGGTTAAGTTTAACCTCCCGTCTCTCTCTCTCGTCCTCCCACATCATTCTCTCTCTCTCCCTCTCGCCGGCATGACCACCTCATTCTCTGCCGAGTATCCTCTTCCATTCTTCTCCTCCTCCTCCCCTTCTTGTTCTCCTCCTCCTCTACTTTTTCTTTTCCTCCTTGAAATTTGGTTGTGGTTCTTTGCTCATATATGTTATTGTTTTGATTTTTATTTTTATTTTTTTGCTTTCGGATATGTCATGGATGGATATGTGATAATGTGGATTTGTTGTGGTTTTTTTTTTTTTTTGGTTTTTTCTGTTATGTTTCGCTGTGGATAGGCATTGGGCGAGGTGGGGCATACGGTTGTGGGGGACCAATCCGCCCCCCAGCGTCTGGAAGGGGGCACCACCCACGGGGGTGGTGAGTTCAAGGGTGGGGTAGGTAGCACCCCGCCCCTGTCCATGGGTGCCGGCAGCACCCGTACCATTTTGGTCAATTTCTTATGTAATTAGCTTCAAATATTACTTGGCATTGAAAATTTAACAGAGGATAAAAGGTTTGGTAAGGGAAAAACAAAGTAAATGGAGGACTTCCTGATGTTGGACTTGGTGCTCGTTTCACATCTGCAAATGCAGCCACTATCTTCTTGAATATGAGAATATCTACTGTTGTATTACTCAATTGAGGGAGTTTTTGACATGGAAAGTATATATGTAGTGCTTGTCCATTTCATCTTACATATGTAAACCGCCTCTAATTTCAACAAAAACATGCATTTATCATCATCATAGGATGACCCAAAGCAGTGAGAGGTCAAGTATATGTGAGTAAAATAAATGATATTATGTTTTGTGTAGCCCAAGAATGAATAGGTCTTAAGTACCAACTTCATGAACCAAAATTCTTATACGAACAACACTAAAGGTTATAAAATCTACATGATATTCCCATCATGCAACATTTGTGGGATGCATGAAGGCTCTGCATGTACATCTAGCACAAGAAACTTCTCACCATATGGAAATTAGAGCTTTTCTGCAATATGAGTGAGACAGATATGGCATTGGTATCCCGGCGATCAATCTATATTTCACCAATGTCATACTTTCCAATCCTTCATCCATATTAACAGCCGGTATATGTGTGATCAGTACGTTAGAATATCACCTTATTTTCAAATATCAACCTTCTCGGGCTTTATTTTACGTTTTTGTTTAATTTTTTGGACTGCTACATGTAATAAAATAAAGGGATCCCACCAACAGCATGACATCCTCAACCCTTTCAAATATCAACTGGAAAAACAATGGAAGAAACAAGAAAGGGCCCTCAGATTCGATTCCACCACAGCCCCACAGCCTAACAGCTCCACACCAACCTCTAAGATCATGAAAGATATATATTAGTCTGCACAACTCATTATTCCATTCACATCTATTATACATATTATCCATACACCTGTTCTAGATCAATTAGGTCTTAATCCATTCATTTGAGCTTTCATACGAATTGATATATGTCTTACTCTTATTTGAATAAGTCATTCAACCAAAAGGCATGATCAAGCAGTCAATTAATGGATCATGGTCGTTGAACTTTTGAAAACTCCACCATCTTAGGCTGGAAAGTCAAGAGAGCAGGTTAAACTAAATAATCATATGTTGGCTAGAATATATATATACATATATATATATTCAATTACATTATTAAAAGCAGTAAATGGAAATTCCCCTATCAGATCATTAATGGCTACCAACTACTGCAAAGTTTACAAATATGCATGATATGTCAATAGAATGTATATTTGACTGCATTTTCATCTAGGACGGGTGAATTCTGCAACTGTTACTTGAACTCGGAATTAAGCTCTTGGATTTATCAAAATTGAGTGCACTGAGTTCAGGGTACTCTCAGAGTTTCTGTGTATCTTTTAGAGGTTTCCAGCAAACAAACATTTGTTTATTTTTTCTAGATAAAACAATATGCTGTCAAAGCAAGAAGTTTTATTTTTATTAATTTATCTTTTTTTTTTCCTTTTTTACCATACTCAACCAAAAGATTTGTTTTTTTCCCTTTCTTTTCACACAATCTTAAAGAGGGCACCATCATCCTGGGTAGGGATAGTAGTATATATTAAAGATCAGCAGTAATCATTCATGAATCAATCCCCATAGGTTGTTTGTGATCCACAAGTCTTCTCCACACGATGAGCTTAAAAGAAGGAATAAAATTGGCCACAAATTGTATAGAATCTGTAATTTATATATTTAGGTTAAATATAAGAGCTTTGCTGCTTATCTAGGGCTGTAAGACGGTCGGTCCGGACCGGAAAAACCGACCGGACCGATCGATTTGGTCCGGTCCAAACCGGACCGAAAAATATAGGGTTAGGGTTCGGTCCATGATTCCTTGGACCGAACTAGTTCGGTCCAGTCCACAGTTCATGATTCCACGGACCGAAGTGGACCGGACCAACCGAATTAAAAATATATATTTTTATTATATATATATTATTTTATATAATTAATTATGTAATTTTCATCTAACCTATTCCCATTTATAATATAAAATTTTAAATATGTAATTGCAAAATAATATTCTATTAATTAAGTAGTGTATATTATCGATTAATTATAACCAATTCACCATTAACTAATTACTAACATCTACATCTATATCTAATTAAAGTTATTAGATAAATGTTTTGTAAAATACCTAAATTGTAAATAAATATAAAACAATTGGTAAATTATAAATTAACTAACCTAATACCAATTCCCCATTATGTATATATGTATATAGTATATATATATTATAATTTATATATAAATGTAATTTATAATTTAGAATATGTATTATGTATGTATATATAATTTATAATATGTATCATTGACCATATAAAATTTCTTTTTAATAAGTTAGTTACATAATTTACATTAATAATTTACTTAATTTTAATTTAGTAATTTAAATAAAATGTTTAATTGATTTATTTAGAAAAAAAGAATAAAAAAGAATAATTGGATCGGACCGAATGGACCGACCGAATCGGACCGGACCGAACCCGACCGGACCGGACCGTTTTCACCCCTATGCTTATCATTTTACACACACCACATTTATTTTTATTATTTTTATTTATTCCTAGTAAACTAATTTATTTCTATTCATCATCTACATTTATCACTATTAAATGATCATTTATTGCATAATTCTTTATCATCAAATGGTGATAAATACGTCACATTATATATATTATAGGATGCAAGGGACGTCGTGGTGGTGTAGTATTATTCTATTTTTAGCATAATAGTACTGCTTAACTGTGAAAGGCGCTCGTGGCCTAATGGATAAGGCGCCCGTCTTCTAAACGGAAGATTGTGGGTTCGAGTCCCACCGTGCGTAACTTCAAAGGAGTTATTGTTATCTTTTTAAAAATCCAGTTCCGTTGGCAAAACTGTCTCGGTCCGGCCCACAAGGCTAATGAATACAGATCGCCACTATCTTCGTTTATATCTTTCAGTCCATTTACTTTCCAAGTCCTTTTAGTAGTTGTAAGTTCATATTTATATTTTACTTTCCATGTGGCCCACTATCTAGTTCTGTCTACTATGTTAGTTTTATGCGTGACAAGCATCCCGAATCCGCCATCACCGCCAGTCGACTGTGAGGAATCTGAAATATGTACACCTCGTGCAGTTTGTAAGAATTATGCAGAACTTCTAAGAAAAGTTCCTATCTTCTTCTCTCTTCCTACATTTCCTTATGGAGTGTTACAGACCCATAAGTTAAGCCGTTTAGGGGAATTGAAAGTTGCTGTCGGCAAGCGTCTGCATGCTCTTTAAGTTGCTTTGTTGATTTGGGAGGACAAAGATATGGGACTTGCGAACCTCTAGAGTTGCTTAAAGTGTGAGGTTTTGTTTGTCATTTTGGCAAGACATTAAGGCTGTGTTTGGGTAATAAGATCACAACTATTTAATATTTTATCATTACTTTTTTACTATTATTCACAAATCATCTGAAATCACATCACTAGACAAACGTAGCCTGACCAAGTTTGAATACAAAACTCCTCAAACTCATCTTATCTAATCATTACAACTTTCTCAAATTACTAAACAGTATAATAAACAATTAAAAATCTCAAAATAATAATAATATTAAAAAATAATATTCTAATAATATTTTATTCAATTTTCATCTCAATTCAACACAACTCACAATCTAAACCTCTCCTAAAACGCATCAAGAAAAGTTGGTGTTTGAAGGATATGAGTCCATACCCATAACAGTAGCGATTAATTCTAGCAAGAATAATTCTAGTTGCAGTCCACAAATATGGACTGCAATGCAAACCATTAATGAAACAATGTGTTTCATTAAGGCCTTAGAAACGTTGCGTCCAACTCTACCTTATGCGTTTCACCAGCGATCTCTACATCCCTCTCAGCAGAGCAACTCTCATGCTGGTTCTCGCCCTCGCTCCCGCCCCATCGTAGTCATCGTCGTCGTCCAACTCTACATCCCATATGCTCCTCCCCACCTACGCTTCCAAACCCCCCAAATTCCTAGCCCTCAAAGAAGTTCGCTGGGACCATCGGTGACTTCGCCCTCTTGGGTTATGCTCCTCTGTTTTTTTTTTTGCACCATCTGGGTCTTCATCGTTTCTTCAGTTGAAGTTTCTCAAGCTAAATATTTATAGAATTAAACATAAAAATAAAAAGTAACGAAAATCTTGATAATTTGGATGATGACTTCTGTGTTATGATGGATTTTGTTGTGGAATTTTTTTCTTTCAATTTTGTTATATACCTATGAAAGTAACTTAATTAGTCTATATAAAACTTCCTGACGGGAAAGAGAATATAAAGTGGTGATAAAGTTTGTCATGAGGGCAAACATGCATCATTTGGGGCAGTTTCTAGCTGGCAATCGTGCAAATGCTTCACAGGAAGCATTTCAAATTCTTGACATTGTATTAAAGCTTTCAACAAAGAGGTATAATTTCTCAATGCGTGTTATCTCGCCAGGTTTTATACGTGACAGATGACCCTTGCGCAATTGGTTCTTGTTACCTTACAAAGCTTACATTTTGTAAAGGTATTGCCCAATAGGGCGATCCTTTTTTTCACCAGATGTTAGAATGCCACAACAGCTCGGTGGCTGGAATCATGGCGTGATTTTTACCAGAGTATAAGGCCTGCCGAGATGGGCTTGTCCTTAAACATTAGTAATTCTATGAATTTTCTAATGGACAGCGCTTGAGATTTTTTCAATGGCGATGGAACTGACGAGAGGAGGATTGTGTCCTTGGGAGCAGCATCGATGACTTTGTAGGCAACGGGATTCTTGAGCACGCAGTAGTCTTCAGGACGCAGTAGTCTTGAGGAACGTCGTTGCAGATTGAGCACGCAGGGAGCAGGAGAAGACTGACTCAAGGGTGTTTAGGTCATGTCATTTATAAAGGATGGGTCTTTTTGTCTATTTATAAGTTGGACTGCAAAGGAGTCCAAAATATTGGACTCTAACTAGCATCACTCTGAAATAGCAAAGCAAGAAATTTAGACCGACTTCATTAATAAGCGCACCAAATACATGGTTAATTGCTAAAACCCAAATTAATTGTTGGTGACAATTTTTCCATTTCATGAACCAACCAAACCTTTTCCCTCAACAAAATAACGCTATTAGTGTAAGGCAACCAAAAGTGATTGATTGCATAAAATTAATAAATAATAAATTGAAGAAACATGAGCCGGAAAGAGTCAAACAAAATAATACAACACATCCTTGGAGTGACAAATTAGGGGAACGACAAGCATATCCCCCAGAGGAAGTGAAAACAGCAAGCAGCTTTCCTTGTATAATGGCCCCTAGCAGCATGCCGTAGCCAAGCTTTTACTGACAATTACAGTAGTATAGTAGTATGATTAAAATTGTTCATAACAGAATCTAAGTTCTTCACCAGAGATATCCATCCAACACACATTCCTCAGCTACTTCAGCTATTGACTACCGACACTTGAAAGAGAAAAAAAAAATGTAGCGTATATGCGAATCATATATTATATTATGATGGACTTGGAAAGAATGGTAACACCTGCCAAACAGCAGCAACCTAAAGAAAGAATCCCCACTTCTTAAAGTACCACCAAACACCATTTTTGCTTTTAGTTGGCAGCTGGTTTTGCAATGGCCTGCTTCACGGCCTCGGCATATGTCCTATGTTGATAGGTGAGTGTTGATTCAAGTAAGTCCCACAAAGAAGTCTTGGGGTTCCAACCTGGAATTTATAACCCGTTACCTTCTGTCACAATGTTCCTAAATCTCTATGCTTTTTATAAGAGAAAAAGAGAAGAAAATAGTCAATACCCAGTTGCCTATTGATTATGGTCATGTCCGGAATTCTCTTGTCGCTATCATCATATCCCACACCGTAAAATTCTTGAGAGCTCACATCAACAGTAGGTGCTTCCAGAGATGGTTCCCCACTTACTTTTGAATAGACCTGCACATTGCAGGTACTTAACTTTTAATTCCCAAAAATGAAAAAGCATGAAAAACCACTAACGTATTATCATCAGACGTGAGTATATTTATATATGCATCTGACACAACCCTTCACCTCAATCATCATTTCAGCAAGCTGCCTAACTGTAACTTCATTGTTAGGGTTGCCAACATTAAATATATGACCATTGGCTCTAGCTGGATTTTCCTGAAAGGGATAAAAATACACCACTCAGCCACCTTTTTAATATGCCAAATAAATTTAAGACGACGTATATTGGACTCACAATCATCAGCAAAACAGCTTCGATTGCATCCTTTATATAAATGAAAGTTCTCTGGGATTGACCACCATCCACGAGCTTGAGTGGCTCATGACGCAGGAGATTCTGCATTGAGAAGAAAAAGAGGACATAATTAAAGCAAATAACGAATGAAATGAGTGGAGACCTTCCTTCCCCTTTGAAAGATAATGGAGTAAAAAATGCAGCAGAAACATTTCATACATTACTAAAGCACGCCAGAACCCTTGGAACACCCTCACTTGGACCGTCAATTCCAGGTATGAAATCCATTCTGGGTCCAATCCAGTTAAAGGGCCTCACAATTGTAAAATCAAGACCATTCTCTGCACCCTCAGCTGCATTCAATTCCAGGTATGAAATCCAGTTAAAGGGTAAGAAATATACATTGCACATACCAATTGAAAAGTAGCTTGGTCATGGAAAATATAGCTAACCATAAATCAGCCTCTCAATCAATTGCTTTGCACATGCATAGGACCATCTCTGCTTCTCAATAGAACCAAAAATGCATGGGGAGGCATCTTCTTTAAGAACATAATATTCAGGATCCTATTAACAGATTGGAGACAAAGACTCAGCTCATGGCAAACAAGAAGAATAAGAAACAAAATACTAAAAGGAATTCAATAAATTTTTTACCAGTAAGATCATTTTATTAATGATCAATTAGACAGGGATAGAGATTTAATATACCATCATGAACCTAAGAGCTACAAATATTTTTTTCCTAAAAGAGGGGATTATTGGTTGATAATATCTAGGCATTTAAACTTTGAGATGTTTGTCTGAACCAACCAAAAATGTTGAGGTATCCATAAAGCAACCAAAATGGGCTCCCATAAGACTAGACTAATTGGCGCCCTTTACAAATGCCCTTTTAGCAGCAGATACAAAAATGCAACAAAATACTGAGCACATATCTATGCATTGTTCCCCTACCCGCTCCCCACAAAATGAGGAGGAGAGGAGAAAGGGGGGGGGGGGGGGGGGGTGGTGGTGGTGGTGGATGGGTTGGGGAAAAAAAGTCACAAGCAGCATGCTTTTGGCAAGATGCAGATCGACAAAACAAAGAACACATTACTCAAACTTTGTAAGGCACACAAGATGGGGGCCACTACGACTATGGGAAGTGATTAGTCTCTACGCAAGAAAAATGAATTGGCAGCTAAACGAGATCTGATGAAATTCTATGGTTTATATACAAAACGCATAGATCATGCTTTTGTATACATAATATTCTTTACATAAAAGATATAATGGACAAATAGACAAGCTTTTTTTTGTTATGTAGGGGAACCTTTCCAAGGCAGGGCCCTTTGGACCCACCCTATAATGGACAAATAGACAAGCTAACAAAAGGATCTTCTATCACTACCACCACGGAAAACCTCTAACCAGTCATTCGCAGCTGTTCTAATTATTAACCTTAACTATTGTGTTCACAATGTTGATAATCAGCTACTGCTACACAGATCTTTTCAAATCTTGATTTATCTTGGCATATAGACATGCAAGAGAGATGTCGCTGACGGATTTATAAAAAACAAGCAATGCTGGACGTCTAACTAGCTGAGTTACACAAAGGAAGATTTTCGCACACAAAAATTAGTAAGAAGAATCATAGATCCGATTTATATCCGAGAAGTGCCTAGCTTAAAAGCAGTTTCATAAAAAAGGACAAAAAAAAAAGGCGAAAGGCTACCTGACGAAGAGGGCTTTCTTTAGGAAGGAAGCTCCCAATCGTTTTCCCATACACCTCACAAGTAGAAAAGTGAATGAGACGCTTGCCGTTCTCTGAGCAGTACTTAACCTAATCAAATCATGAACATCATCTTCAATCAAATCCTACACTATAACAACCAAATCATTGTAAAAGTAACAAAGCACCAACGACAAATCAATGCCAATTGATTAGGAAAACAGAAAAAACAAAGAACCGCGCCGAGAACATGCGCGTTCCCATATCTCAATTAAGGCGTACCACAGGGAGCGCATCGATGAAATTGCTGTAAATCGTGTCAAGTGGGCGCGTGTTGTAGTCAGCAGGAGTACAAATCGCAGCCAGATTTATCGTCTACGACAAATGCAAACAAAAGTTTCAAAAAAGAAATTCATGAAAAAGAGATTAAACAAGAATTTGCAAGAAATGGGATTGAAATGTAGAAAAAAAAAACAGAGAGTAAAAGAGGGCGTGGGAATGGGGACCAGATCTGCCATCTTAATGAGGCCTTCGAGGCGGGAGTCGTTCTTGATGTTGAGGCGGTGAAACTGGATGCGATCGGACCAGGGATGCGAGCCGGCGGGCTCGAGGAGGTGCTTGATCTTGTCGTTGTAGACGTCGAGGGCAAGAACCCTGTGCGGTGTCTCCGCCATCAGCTTCTCGCAAAGGTGGGACCCTATGAACCCTCCGGCACCGATCATGCATATCGTCATCGGCTTTATCGGGTTCCCGTCCAGATCTACCCTCGCCAACGCCATTTCCGAAATAACACTATCTTTCTCTACTTCTTTCTTTATCGGTTTACACTCCCTCTTATCTCTTTCTCTCTGAGCGGTGCAGTGGAGCGTAACGTGTGCCGGGGGTGAAACGAAGTGCGGGAGGAAGATAACCGGTCTTGCGTGAATTTGGTTCGGGAGGGAATACGAGGGGGTGCGAGAAATTATTTAAAGCAGAGGGTGAAGGAGATTTTTTTTCTTTTCTTTTTTTTTTTGAACCAGAGACTTTTTTCTCATGAAGCGTGGTGGAAGCAGTGGCAGCACTGGAAGGTAGCTGTGATATGTTATATAATTCGTTAATCTAATATAAATATGATACGATAATTATAAATTAAAATTTAATTTTAACGAATACGGATTAAAATAGATTGACTCGTTAAGATATAATTACTTTATGGATAACGAATCAATCCGTTATGACACATTAAAAAAGTTAAAGTTACAATTATACCCTTATACCTAAAAGTAAAATTGTTAGAATTTTAATTTCAATATTTTTATTGTTTAGATTGTAATTTTAGACTTGTAGTTAATTTTATAATTTTTATAAATATTATGATTTTAAAATTTATATAAACTTATGTTGAATTTAATCAGGTCAAACAGATTAATTTAGAGCATATTCAACCAATTTACATAAATAGTTTTAAACGAGTCGTATTGTATCGTGTTAATATATTTCATAATATTCATTAATTGGTCAAAACAGGTTGACACGACATGATCCGTTATGTTAATGGGTCGTGTTAGGGTATGAGATTTTGACACGATAAACTTAACGAGTAGGATTAGAATTGAGCTATATAGTATAGTATATATGCTTTGATACAACACGAACATGACCATTAACATAATTTGACACCCTTAATTAAAACCAACGACTTCACCCTTTCCTTTGTTACTGCAAAGGATAAAATATCGTTGAACTACAAGTCAACTGATAATGTACAAAATCACTTTAGCTCATATGCATTTTGCATTGATATTACATCATCTAATAGACACTTGATTTTGACATGTTAGTTATTTTACATAAAAATGCAAAGTAAACAAGTCATTGTAAGTGCCATTTATCACCCGGATTCGAATTATTGATGATGTAGAAGTTTGGTGGTATCTTAATAATATTTATTGAACAAAATGCTACTTTTCTTGTTAGTGGCTCATGTTGGAAATTACCGCTGGAATTTTTTATTTTTTATTATTATTATTTTTTACTTAATGATTAAACAAGTATTTTTTTAATGATATTGTAAAAAATTAAAAAAAATATTCAAAATTATTTAAAAAAATACATGTAAATAAAAAGTAAAAAATAAGACTAAAAAATAACTAGCGAGAGCAACAAGCGGTGACTGTAGAGCACCATAATCATTTAAGTAAAAAAGACACTTAAAATATACTACAAGTAGTTTGAATAAGGATGAAAAATAACATTTTTTATCCAATTACTTTGTTAAAAATACTAATTCTTTGATTATTTGAATTTCTTAAAATGGGGATAATACTGAATTAGAAATCAATGTTAATTTACTTTTTCCAAGGCAAATCGAGTTTCCCCTGTTTCTTTTTAATGGGTTTTTCAAAAATAACAAGCTACCTTAAACACGGTAGAGATAAATAAATTCGAAAAATAGAAAAGCAGAGAGAAATAATATAGTCTCTATCTCTATATGCTGGCATGTGAACTGGAATACCAATATTGTCCTTCTTTCCAATAATGTTACATCAAAATTAAAAAATAATAATAAAAGGACACACGGTACCTTATTATAATCGCCTCATAAAATATCTAAAAGTGTACAGTGTAGTTAAAAACAAAATTCAATAAAAATATAGTAAAAAATTATTTGAATATAATCCTTTAATATTAATTTTGTTTTTAAATTTGAAAAAAGTTATATTGTTATTTGTTTATAAATTTAAAAAAATTGTAATGATTAGGTTGTTAACGTATAAATTCACACAACAGACTGGAATAAAGGAAAGAATTATCTCCTACATGCAATAATGATTATGGTGTCAATATAGTGCTCTTGGCGTTTATCCATGAAATTAATAATAAATAAATGTATACAAATAAATAGAGAGAAACACAAAAATTTACATAGTTCGGAATAAAAGCCTACGTCCACTGGTTGTTGGGTGGCAAAATCTACTATAATAGGCGATTTACAATCTCTCATAGTCTCATGTATCTCTTAATAAAATGGAGGGATTTTATGATTTCTGAATGTTGAAGATGATGCATCTCTTAAGAGAGTTCTTTTGGAGTCACTATGCGCGGTGGAGTCTATGCATAGAGAAGTTGTAGAGAACTCCTCCTAAATTTATAGAGAAATCCCTCAGAATTTGTATAGATCTTCTGCTTATATAGAGATCTATTTATTTCATTTGAGTGATTGAATTCAACTTAGCTTATAAAACATTTTCATTTTGAAAGTTTTGAGTTAGTTTGTCTTGTTTCTGGTTGAATTATTAGCTCTATTTCTGAGCTAAATTATTGGCTTAATCTCTTCCTTTATTATTAGGGATAGTTTTTAGTATGCTACATCTTGTCAACTTTTCCCTAACAAAGATAATGAAAAAATTGAATATTCAAAATTGTAAAATGTTTTGTGTTTAAATAAAGTTTGGAAATGAAATTATAAGAAATTTCGTAATGAGATGAGAATTTCTCTAAGTTCCCAAACAATCCATAATGGTATGTTTGAGTGTCAAATCCATCTCAAATCAATTATTGATGAAATTTATTATTTTTTTAATTTTTCATAAAAAAGTTGAGTATATCACAACCTACGGCATACATTCAAACACGCATATCAACATATTTCATATATTCAAATACATCTCAATAGGATCTACAAGATATTATTATTCATAAATTAACTCAAATCATCTGAGATTATTTCAGCATGCAAATACAACCTATCTTATTTTTTTGCTCAGAGGTCTAAGTAAAGAAATACACATTTTTTTTTTCTCAAATGGCTTTTTATAGCTTACATTATGCTACTCTTGATATTCAAACTGAGCATATGAATCAAATATGCCAGATTAAATTCTTAAGAAAAATCTTATTCATCATCTTTACATTATATATAATTTTTTAATTTTAATTTTTTTTCTTTTATCGAATATGTGATGTAGGAATGATGAGTAGAAGAACTTAAATAGTTTAGGAATAATAAAAAAAATGAAAATAATTTTAAAAAATAAAATAAAAATATATATAATATGTAGTATGTAGGAATAATGAATAACAAAGAAGAATTCATTAAAAAATATTAGACATCCAAATAGAAGGGTAAGAAAGAAATGTGTCATTATGTGTAACAAGACATCTACTGTTAAGAGCATCTCATATTAGGAAAAATCTAATTGCAAGTATAATTGTGTACTAATATGTGCACTAATTTATTGTGATTGGTCAAAAAATAGATTTTATTAAAAATAGTGTTAATTTAAGTACAAAAGAATCAGTATTGGTACGCAGATTAGTACGCGACTTTATTTGTATGTAGCAAAACTCCTCATATTAAGAGTATTGGTAGTAGAGGACAGGAATTGTTTCGAGCAAGTAAACCTAAAAGGTATAATGAGATATTTTTTATTTTATTTTTATATAATTTTTTTTGCGACATAGAATTATAGATAGTAAGATTTAAAATAAAAATAAAATATGTTTAATATAATCTATATATTAAAAAAATATATCATGTGTTAAAAATAATATATTATTGAAATAACAAAAAAAATATAAGTAAATAATCTATAAAATCAAAATAATTTTATAAAAGGAGGCCAAATTAATTTCGTTGAGAGGGGGCCGTACAAGATAACATTAATATTATTTTATTAATCATAAAATATTAATATATATTTTTTTTTTTCAAACTTTTGTGGGCCAGGACCTATTGGTATTAGGTTATCAGTATGTATATACAAATACATATTTATGTAATTGGACCATTAAATTGATTATATTGAATTATGCATAGGTAAATTTAGAGATAATTATGAACAGTAAATTTGCATATTTGTATATGTACTGTTCATTTTTCAAATATTATTTTATTAATTTCTTCTATCTCCTCCCTCTCTCTCTCTCTCTCACAAAAGTGAAAAATTGATATTTTTAAGTATAGGTTAAAAGATAAATTGATATTTTTAAGTATAGGTTAAAAGATAGAATTTGTAGTGGGTGCTAATTGTAAAATAAATAAATAAATTAATTTTAGAAATAAAAGTTAATAATAATAAAATATAATTGTAATATTTTATTATTATTTTGGCTCAAATATACATAATCTAATATAAAAGTTTTTATTCAATCTCTAAAATATATGATTTTGCATTTGCATATAGAATCTTTATTGAATTATGCAAATGCAAAGTCATAATTTGCATAATATCACTTTTTATTATTCTACTCAAAACCTAATCTCACATTGGATTATTTAACTATTAATTAAAATAATAATAAACTAATCAAAATTTAATAATAATATTTTTCTTCTATTTTTTATTATATATTTTACAATTCTACAATTCATATGTTAATTAATAATCAAATTATAATTAACATATTATTGGTAGAGACAAATTATAATTTAGCACCAGAACCAATGAGCTTTAGAATTTTTCTTTTTAAAGTATGGGTGAACAAAATTAATTTGTAGCATATTAATGTAAAACAAATATTCATGCAAGAAGTTGAGAAGTGTTAATGAGAGTTGTAAATAGTAATAAAAAGTAGCTAAAAAATAATAATAAAATAATAAATAGTAGTGAGAAGTGTTGAGAGTACATAAGGTGCTCTTAGTACCCAAACGTAGTCTAGTGACAAAAAGAGATGAGAGAGCATAAAAAGTCATTTTTTATAATTTTGGTCTAGCTACAGTAAACATCAAGTATGACTTAATGAGCTAGTTTACTGTAACTTAAAGTTTTTTTTCACATAATTCAATACAGTACCTTTTTATATTCTATTAGCTAAAATTTTCCTTTTATTTAAATTTACATAATCCAATTCCACGCTCATGATCTAAAAAGGAACTAATGGACAGTACTTTTTTTTTTCATAAGCAACTGATGGCTAGTATTGATAGTTGGTAACCTAGCCCTCTTAGGTTGTGTTTAAATATTGAGTTAAGTTGAGATAAGTTAAATTCTTTAAGAATAATAGTGAATTGAGATGATGAATTGATTTTTGTGAGATTCACTTAAGATGAGTCTAGATTTGTTTGGATGTTAATATGTGTTTAGATTCGTTTATGGAAAATTGAAAAATATTGTAAATCTCGAATGTAAAGATGTGTTGAATTAAAAAAGATTGTGGGTCTCACATATAAAAAAGTTTTAAATTGAAATGACTTTAGTGATTTAAAAGTTCTATATTTAGATATTAGATTTAACTTAAAATTAGACTGAACTGAGTTAATATTAATGCATTCTAATAACCAAATGGGATCTTAATTTTTTCCTATCTTCTCTTCGAGAAATACAAAATCCACCGAGAGATGGGTCTCGATAGTGTGTCTAAATTCTTTTTTATTTTTACTTAATGATTAAAAAAGTATTTTTTTAGTAAAATTGTGATTTTTTTTTAAATATATCTATTTAAGAATATAAAAAAAATGAATGAAAAAAAAATCAAAAATATTTTAGAAAGGGTGCGTGTAGCACTGCTATTCATGCTGCCAATGTGTAGAACTAGAAAGGGTGCGTGTGCGTGTCGGTAGCCAACAAACCGATGCAAATGCAATGTCTGAAAGAAAAGGAAAAATGACCCACGTGAGCTTCAATTACAAACATGTACAGCTCATTGGTACAAAGCCACTCACATGTCGCGCGGTACCACACTTCTCCCACCCATAGCACTAATGCAACATCACTCACCGCCATCTTCGCAAGCAAGGCTCTTTCCTAATTGTAATTAAAAATATCAAGCCATTTTTCTAATTATACTTAATATCTCTTTTAACAATCATTATTTTTATAATCTGTCTCTTATTAAATATTCTATCATTAAAGTCGCGTGACATTACATATATTTTATTCGTTTTAACATTTTAATAAAAAGGGAAACTAAAGTCAATAACAATTTCAATAAGGTTTCGATTAGACTATAAAACATTTTTATATCAAACTTAAAATTTTTATTTAATCATTATAATTTTTTTAAATTTTAAAATAATAATAATATTAAAATATAAGATTTTATCTTAAAATTTAAAATCCTTATTAATAGTCAAATGAATAAGATATTATTTTTCTTAGAACGGTGCTACTTTGCCGCTCAGAGTGGACTGCTTATTTTGACTGCATGCATATTTTTTTTTTCTTTTTCATATTTTTTTAATATATTTAAATATTTTTAAAAAATAAAAAAATTATCAATACATTTAAAATCATTTCTTTAATCACTAAATAAAAATTTTTTTTATAACTAGCAGCCACTTTGAGGCAGCATACAAGTATTTTTCTTTTTCTTAAAATAATAAAATAGTTGGAGGCAAGCATGAAGAAGTTTTTCCTTGACTCGTGAAGTCAACGGTACGAATAGATGTAAAGAAGGAAATAATCTTTAAAGAAGAAAGAAAAATGTACAGCGTGGCCAATGGTGGGACCCACAACTCTTATAAAACATTTGCACCAAATTTATATATATAAGATTTATATATTTGATTATTGTTTGCCAATGGCCCAATTATAACAGAAGCAGCACCGACACACAATCAATCGAGCTATCATCACACGCGATTCTTTAGCGCGTGTCCGTGATATTCCGTCGGAACCGTGGTCGCACAGCAATGCTGTGCTGTCTCAAATTCCTTCCAGCACTTTTCTGCTTTTCTTATGTACACCGACAAAACTGCGCTCAATGCACTGAATACTGATGGCTGTACACTGTGTGCGCGGAGTTTTGATTGGATGGCGTTTGGCTGGCGCAAGCTGGGTTAACGTGTCCTTTGGATCAACGCCTTGTTTTAATGATTAAACATAATTTACTATGAATGTTACAATGAGTAAAATAAGAAAACAAATTAAAATAAAATCATGATATCTTATTGCACAATTAAGTAATGTAATGATAAATATAAATATTTAAATTTATATCTTTTTATTTATTTAAATTTATAAATAAGTAATAATTTCTTATCATATTAAAGTTAGGTATTGAAATAAAATCCTGATCCGATATTCTATTATATTTAATATCATGTACAAAAAACTAATGAGAAATATTCTAACTATAAAATATTATACAAAAGTCATTCTATAAATTAATATGACTTAATATGATTCGTCAGATTATAAAATTATTTTTAACATAAAATAAATTTAACGAATTATATAAAAATATGTTAATTTATATAATTATTTATATCTAATCTTTTTATAAATGTAACAGTCTGGAGTCTCAAATCTAGTTAGAGAACATTTACACCGTGTAGGCCATGCTTGTGGAAAATTGGAAGTCCTTAGCATTGTAGTTGAGCACGAAGTAGAGGCCATGCTTGTGGCCCTGTGGGTATTTGGAAGTCCTTGGGCCAGAGCTTGCGCAAATGACTGTTTCCCACTTCAAAATTCAAATCGCTCTCTACTTGCTGGCCCCAGCTGAAATCGACCTGAAATTGTCTTGCTCAATGGGGAAAGCAACTTTCATATGGTTTCTTTAGGAGTTTTGCTATGTATAAATAAAATTATGTATTAATCTACGTATTAATATTAATTTTTTCATATTTAAAATTTAAATTAGTACTGTTTTTAGTAAAATTTACTTTTTAACTAATTACATTAGATTAGTACACATATTAACACACAGTTATGCTTGTAATTAGATTTTTCCTTCTACTTTTCGCACTCGCAAGACCATTATCTATCTTTTTGCCCATCAAATAAACGAGTAGCGATATACACAAGTATGTTTCACAATTATTTATTTTTTTAATGCGGGGGAATTTTTGTAAAATAATAATACTTTTATAGATTATTTTAAAAAGTTTTCATTAATTTAAAGAATGATCGTGTAGAAGATTGTGAAAATAATTGTGTGTTTACATTTTTCCAAATAAAAAAGGTTGTAAAACTTTAATGAATTCGTTACAACTCACTTGATCAAAATCAAGCATGGGCATTATTTTTATGTACCGACAGTTTTCTTAGAAAGATTGTCCAGAAAAACTGCATAAATTCTCCATGATCGATAGATCAACCAAACAGATTTTTATTCTTTTCGTACCGACAAAAAAATAAAAACAAGAGAGAAAAAAGAACGAGTTCCTTTTCTTTTTCGAGATACACTAAGATTTTTTTTTTTGGATGGAAGAGACACTAAGATTTTGGTTTAGCAAAACAGAATAATGTTAGATGCAGATTTTGAGTGTACAAGTTTCATACTCGGGGTGTAAATTGGACAGGACCGTTCAGTTATTTAGTTATTTATTTATTTTGTTTCATGTTTTTTTGCAAATAAATTAAGAAAATTTAAATTATCAAAATTAAAATTAATTGAATTATTAATGTAGATTATGTAAGTAGTTCATTAAAAAAATATTTAACTATTATTATAATTATGATGTTGATAGTTATACTTACTAACTAAAACTTTAGTATGCATAATTATTAATAATGTCCTATATTAAAAATTAAAATTCTAACATTTTATATATGATTAATGAATATCAAATAATTTCATTGTAAATAAATTACTCCTGCTTACTTGTAACTTAGGTATTTAAAAAGAATTACTTTAATTACATGTAAATAGTAGAATATGTACGAATGTATTATGTATCTACATATATTATCATATGATTTATGATACATTATTAATTGATAGAATATATTATTTAACATTTTATATGATCAGTGATAATAGGTTTGAGCACCGACTGGATTGGAGTCGGAATGGCCAACCTCCGATTAACCTCCGACTCCGACTTGTCAGAACAAAGTCGGATTTTTGGCTTTTTTTTTTCTTTTCTTTTTTAACTTCATATTTGGCCCTTTTTTTTAAAAAAAAAAAAAAAGAAATCTTTGTGTGGAGTTATAAATTTCAATTTTTTCAAAAATTACAATCTAAATTAAATAATTCACTTTTGATTATAATAAAAAATACAACTAACTAAAAACAAGTAATATACTAACACGCAGCTTTCTGACCAATTATTTTTTTTTTTTTTAAAAAATCCAACATTTTCTAAGTGCAAACCAAATTAAATGTTCTCAACAAGGCAACAACAACAAATTATAAATTACAAACTTTCAAATGCAACAAAATAAATTAATTACAAACTTCTAAATGCCCAACAAATGTTCCTAACAACCATAAAGTAAATGTTGCAAATTTTCAAATGTTCAAACTTCCAAGTTGTGCAAAAAAAAAAAGAAAAAAAAGAATGTTACATTAGTATTATCTATTAGTGTTATATGTTATTATACATTAGTATTACAATGTTACATATCATTATGCATTTTAGTCTTTACACATTATTTACACATTATTATATTTATATTTATATGATTAATATATAGAAAAACACATATATTTTTATAAAATATGCATAATATCGGAGCGGAGTCGGAGTTAGAGTTGAAATGGGAAGTTGGAGTTGGAGGCGGAGTGGAGTGGAGTTGGAGTTGGCTCAACTCCACCTCCGCCTCCGACTTGACTCCGACTTCTCCATGGGAAAAAACTCCAACTCGTCAAAGTCGGGGTTGGAGTCAGATTTTTGGATTTCTACTCAGCCCTAAATGATAATACATTAGATGAAAATTACATAATTAACTTATATCACTATTATATAAAATAAAATAATATATATAATATTTTAAATATATATATACTAATTCAATTTGGTCTATTTTTTCAGTCCATACCAAAACTTCTTCACCCTTACTCCATAGTGTGCACTCCCTTTAAAAAAAATAGAGGGTCCGCCGTCCACTATTAAAAACACAATTTTATTGTTTAGTTTCGTATTTATTCCAATTTTTTTAAAGAGGGTGAGCGGAGTTTTAATGATATAAAACCGTAAATATCATTTTTTATTAAAAAATGTGAAATCTTTTGGTATAAAAGCTAAATTTCTTGGGGAGAAGTTCCAAAGTTATCGTATATCAAAACTATAAAAAATCACATTTTTATTCTTTAGGTGTGGTGAAATTATAAATTGATTATCGTGGTATGAAATTCTAAAAACAGGTCAGACATTGTATGATTAATTTATCCTTTCATACATTGTATAATAATATTTTTATAAATAGGGGCTTCCGTTTTGTATTCAAAGGCAATTAAGATGTAGCTTTTAAAATATCTTTTCCTCGTTCTCGTCCTCATTTTTATTTTTATTTCAATTATTATTTCATTTAAATTTCTTTCAGATAGTAGGACACTAGGACAGGTATTCATCTTTTTACTTTTTGCTTTTCTTCTAGTTTGAAATGGTATTTTTTTTTAGCTCAATCTAATTTAAATTGTAAAAACTTGGAAAGGGGCAAGAAAAAAAAAAAAAACAAAAATACAATACTAAAAGGAAACATAGATTAAGGGGATGTTGGGGTAATAAGATAAGGTGAGAAATCTTTTAGTAATAGTAAAATAGTTTGTGAATAGTAGTGAAATAGTTTGAGTTATGATGTTTTATGGAGTTTTGAAAAATAAGAGAAAAAAGCTAAATAAAAATATTATAAAGATAAAATATTTTTAGAATATAATTTTTATTTTAAGATTTAAAAAAATTAAATTATTTTTTATGTTTTGTTTGGAAGTTTAGAATTTAGATAAAAAAAATTTAAAATTTAAAAATTGAAATTGAAAATTGTATGTTTTAGTAGTATTTAGATGTTAAGATGTGATGAGATAAGATGAAACTATTTTAACAGCAAAATAACCCCTAATTATGATGAACATGGATATAGTTTCACTTGATTAGGTGGTTACATTTTTTGTCAAAAAATGATAGAATCTCCCATGATTTTGCCTCTTATTTTGACTGCTCACTCTTGTATTTTATATTTTTAATTTTTTTTTATAATGGTTAATAAAGTGAATACTAATAAATTGATGTATTTTGTTCTTTTAAATATTTAAAGATGTTTAAAGAATATTTGAAAGAAAAATGAAAAAATGATAATTTGCATTAGAGACACACTCAACAATACAAGTTGGGTGACATAGTAGCACTATCCTTTCTTTTTTCCCCTATGATGTTTTTATTATTATTTTTTATTGGTATCGAGTGTTCGGAGAAAATGTCACGACTAATCTCGGAGATGCACAAAATTACAAATTGTTGGTAAGTAGTTTTTCGTAAGTGCATCTCGGATAATTCAAAAGAAAAATATTCCAATTCGACGATCCATCTAGTATAATTTGAACTTTAAACTTTGGAGGAAGCATTTTAACAAGAGCACAATTTTTACAACTTGACCCAACCAATATGAATTCCCAAAGGCATGTGTATTTTGATGTTTTTGCAGATATCTATTCTCAGTTCTCACCATTTATATCTCAATTGAAATTTTCAATGAAATTATCGGCTTGTTAAAAGGAAAAGGAAAAAGAAAATGGACATACTTTAGTTATAAAAAAATTAAATAAAAATAATTTTATAAATTGATGTAATTTAATGTGATTTTTCAGACTATAAAATTAATTTTTTTATAAAATAAATTTAAAAAATTAAATAAAATTAGATTAGTTTACAGATTTATTTATATATATATATTTGTTTTTATGGATTTAGCAGTAGAAGGAAAAACACCCGGCGGCCAGTGCCTCCCACCCAAGTTGACGCAATCATATCCCCCATTCCTAAAACATTGTGCCATCTCTCAAATCTCTACTTTTTCTTCCATTTTCGTTTTTAATAGAGAGGGTGCATTGCCCCAAGGCAGGAATCTGAAAAGGGTCTTCCAACTCTCTCAGATATCGTCACTGAGTAAGAAATTGAAGCAAGAGACCTGACACAAGGCTATAGCTCCTAGATAAGTCCAAAATTTAGATGGGAAAGGGCAAAGTTCGTCAAACTGCAGCTGAGTTAGATATATCAAATTACAAATTAACGTGATATAGAACAACACGATTATCTATCTCTTCTCTTTGCTTTGATATTCAACTTTAAGAATTTTATAAACGAGAGCTACACATTTTTCCTTTTTGATTGCAAAGATAGCATGATGTGGCAAGGAAGACAAACCACTCTACATGATTTTAAATGATTTTTTTTTAATTTAAATCAATAACTTATAAAATAACTTAAAAAGTGCATTATCAATTGATATCTTTGGAGGTGATAAAATTTAAAGATTAGTTTTATATGTTTTTATAATTTTACTTTTTTTTTTAAAAAAAAATAATACTTAACACTTTTTTACTTATAATTTTACATACAAGCTTTATTTTATCAATTATTTTAAAATTTAAATCTTAAATTTTAAATTTTCATAATATTAATAGCTGATACATCAACACGTATTTTTACGTAAGTAAAAAATTATAAATAAAAATAAAATTTTACAAATTTATATTTAAGAGTAAAACTATTAGTACAATATGTCAATATATGATAAATACTCTCCACTTCTATATTAGTTGGTTTTTGGAAGTATAGGTTATGAATTTATTAATTTCAAAAATAAGGAGTTTTTTTTTTTTGCCTTCTAATTAACATGCAATGTACTACTTAATTTCATAAAGCTAAAATATTTACTTTTTAACTAATAAAAAAACTAAAATGATCACATTTTGTTAAGATATTATCAATCGAGTTTTATTACGTGTAAGCGAAATTACGTACCGATTTGCATATCAATATTGTTGCTTTTATATTCAAAATTTAAATTAGTACAATTTTTATTGAAATCTGACTTCTTGATTAATCAAATTGGATGTGTGTGTATTGATGCGCAAAATCGCTTCTAACTAGATTTTTCCTTATCATTAAGTCACATTATTTATTTTTCTTCTATTTTAATAGAAACAATTTTTTTTTTTTTTGGTTTGATAAAGGGGATAAGGGTTTCGAACTTAAGTTTTCTATTTAGAAAATTGAGTCATATACCATCAGGCCATCAGACTCTTGACTATAAATAAAAAAAAATTGATACTAGAGTACTAATTCACAATCATCGAAAATTTAACAACAAACAAGCATTCTATGAAACATTTTAGCGTAAGTATGTGGTGGAATTTTAAAAACATTATTATTATTATTATTTGGATTTTTGAAATCAAGTAAATTTAGAGTTTTATTTTCATAAATGAGTAAATGAATTAGAAAATGCTAGTATACTGCTTGAGTTTACTGCCTAATTTGCCTCTTTATTTTAATTGCTCATATATTAAAATTTTTTATTTAATAATTAAAGAAGTTACTTTTAGTATATTAATATATATTTTTTAATTTTTAAAAATATATAAATATGTTAAAAAAATAAAAATAAGAACTGAATTTGTACTAAGTAGCACGCTTAGCATAATAGCATTAATCAAACGATAATGAAAAGTTAAAGATTATTTAATATCTTAATAATTATTTTTATTTATAGTGCATTTAGGTTTTTTTATATATATATTTTTTTGGGTACTCTCCAAATTTCTAGTATGCAAAATAAGATTCGGAGTACATATAGACAAATTTGGGAATTTGTATTTTTCGTAACGTGTGCTTTATTCCCCATGATTTGGGGTTGCACTAACCCATGCCCCCGCCACCTTTGGATTCTCCGGTTCTCGCAACGGTAAACTTATACGTCTCTCTCAAAGTCTCACCTCCACTTTCCAAAGTTACTGATCTCCATTCCCAAAACAAACAAACGCAGCCCATCTCTGGAATTTACCATTACCATTTCCTTCTTGAGCGCAACCCAGCCTAGGATTTTCCACTTCTTTGAGTTCTTCCCTGTACTCATCACACTGGTCGCACTGTTGTTTTGTCCCGAAAGATCCCGAAAGATGTGCGTGTATGTGTAAAAGAAAGATTGGACGGGCATCCACGGGAAAGCCAAAGCGTTATGTGGAAACGTCTACGGTGGTGACAGCTGATAAAGGTCTGCATGTAAAGGCCAAGACAAGTGTCTTTGTGAAAAACCCAGCAATGTTTAGGTGTGCACACACTGTTAAATCTTTCATCCACCACATCAATTTGCTCGAAAACCAATTTGCTCTCTCAGTATGGTGGTTGTAGAAGGAGATGGCGAAATAACTTTCGCTTTCTCTTTCTCTTCTTGTTTTTCCTCTCAATTTTTTGTTTCTGAGGCTCATCCACAGACACCATACCCATTATCGTCTCCTTTTTCTCCACCACGTGGCTTAGCTTTGTAACGGCTTTCTCAAGCCCATAACCACTTCCTGCAATATAATTCAACTCTCTCCCTCCCACCCTCCCCAATGCATCACTACATTTCACACACTTCCTTGTAATCCTTTAATGGGTTGGTCTTGTTCGTGTTCGTACTGGTGAACTATAAGTTGTTTTGGTATTTCATGGCTTCCATTCTTCGGTTTCGCAAGCTATGCTATTTGGAGCCTGTGAGGTGCTCTTCATTGGGTTTTCAATCACATGTGACCCCAAAAGTTGGTAAGAAAGATGACGGTATTGTTCCCAAGGTTAAGACTGTAGTAGTGGAGAAGAAGAGGGATCAGCAGAAGAGGAACAAGAGGCAACCCAAGGAATGGAGGTGCATAGATTACTGTTGTTGGATGATTGGATATATGTGTACAACTTGGTGGCTTCTCTTATTTCTGTACCACTGTTTGCCAGCTACATGGCCTGGCTTTCAGGTACCTGAATCGCCTGGAACGAGGCTTAAGCGCGAAGGCTTAACCGCGCTTCACCCTGTAGTTCTGGTGCCCGGCATTGTCACTGGTGGGCTAGAGCTTTGGGAAGGCAGGCCTTGCTCTGAGGGTCTGTTTAGAAAGCGGCTTTGGGCTGGGAGTTTTTCCGAAATCTTTAAGAGGTTGCATTTCATTATCGAATTAAATAATATAAGATTGCATCATAGATTTTGGAAGTTTATGCTTTTTGGGAATCTTTTGAGAATGAAGTTGTGAACTTATCTGGAATTGGGTTCCACTGCAGGCCTTTGTGTTGGTTGGAGCACCTATCATTGAACCATGAGACAGGACTTGACCCGCCCGGCATTCGGGTCCGGGCGGTTCCAGGGCTGGTTTCAGCCGACTATTTTGCTCCTGGTTATTTTGTTTGGGCTGTCTTGATAGAGAATTTGGCAAAAGTAGGCTATGAGGGAAAGAATTTGCACATGGCTGCCTATGATTGGAGGCTCTCTTTCCAAAATACAGAGGTCTATATAAGTTCCCCGTGTTCTTTCGTTATGCTTTTTTTCCTACCATTTTACCGACCCAAAACACTTCATTCCTGAGAGTAGAGTAGTTGTGGCATTCATGATATGGAAAAATAAGAGTACCTTTCTTAATTTTAATGTGAAGCCATGTTTCAGTGGAATAGCTACATTTCCTCAACATTAATAAGGCAAAGCTTTCAGGGACCAATAAATTTGGTTCTGATGTAGCAGAAATGAATGAGAGTTATTCTGTTAACATTAACATATGGAAAACTGAATTTTAGGGACTCCGATAACCTGTGTTAGTTTGTTTAACTAGGAACTCCAATTATAAGCACGTTTCTTATGGCTACACTTGTTGCTCCTCCAACTTTACATAAATGGAATCCATGTTTTTAAACTCCGTAGGAAAGGCAATGGATCATTCCATTACCTTATTGTCTCCAAGCAAGCCTTGCTATATTGTTTTCCTCTGTGTATGTTGCTCTTAGCTTTCATAGCCATTTATTACCAAGTAAAAACGGAAAGATTAAAGCTGAGTTTCACTGACATATTTTTAATTGGGGAAAAGCAGATCCGGGACCAAGCTCTTAGTAGATTGAAGAGTAAAATTGAGCTTATGTATCTAACCAATGGCTATAAGAAAGTGGTAGTGGTACCCCATTCTATGGGGGGTATATATTTTCTCCATTTCCTGAAATGGGTAGAATCAGCTCCTCCTACGGGAGGTGGTGGAGGTTCAGGTTGGTGTGCCAAGCACATTAAAGCAATCATGAATATTGGTCCAGCATTTCTTGGTGTTCCAAAGGCAGTTAGTAATATATTTTCATCTGAGGCCAAAGACATCGCTTTTATCAGGTTCGTCTTTGCACTCTTTCCCTTCAGTTGTCATTTTTTGTATTGAAAATTGACTACAATAATAGATTCTCAGCAGTTCTTATAATGTAAAGCCATGGAAGTGATTAACCATGTAGATTTACCTGTGATGTTTGTGAGCTATATAAACCGCATTATTAAAGTTGATGTAAACTCCATCATTCCCTTGAAGGAATGGATATTCTCAAGTTTATATGAAGACACAACACCATTCCACTCTATTGATTATGGCCACATATACAGCATAAAAGAGGATGTGTATACAGCAAAACATAGTTTCAATAGTTAATAAATATAGCAGATTAAAAAAAAATTTCAAGCTGAAATCTTTTGGAATTGAAGTAAACTCATGAAAATTGCAATATAAATAGAAGAAGTGTGCAAATTGCTTCCATATAATGTCCATGCAATCAGTAAGAAAATTTTCAATCTGTTCTAGTTTGAATTGGACTTGACTCTTTATCCCTTGCAGATCTTTTGCTCCGGGTCTTTTAGATTCAGAGATTCTTGGTCTTCAGACCTTAGAACATATCATGCGGGTTTCTCGAACTTGGGACTCCATCGTTTCATTGTTGCCTAAAGGCGGTGAAACAATCTGGGGTAACTTGGATTGGTCTGCTGAGGAAGGGCATGGTTTTAGTTTTGCGAAAAAAGGACAGGCCTCCATGAGTGGCAACAATTTGAACAATAGTAATGGAAGGAGAAGTCTCCAAGTGAAGGATCCTGTTAAATATGGACGAATTATTTCCTTTGGAAAGGTAGCATCACAATTACCTTCTTCACAGTTATCTACTCTTGATTCAAAGGTACCATTCTCTCTTTTTCTTTTTTCTTTTTTTTTTTTTAATTTTTTTTTATTTCAGATTTTCTGTTGAATTAACTTTAATACTAAGTACAATACAGTATTTCTTGAGCTTGTAAGGTGAGGAAATATAGTAGGATGTTCGATGATATTACCAACTTGTATTCTATTCTAGCCTTTTTGCATTTTCTATTTGGATGTGAGGGTAGGTCTTAGTCCTGCTGTCTGAAGCAGATTTGCTTTCTCGGTTTCTCTCGGTTTCAGAGGACATAAGTTGTTCACCTTTTTCATTAAGCTTTAGATTGGTACTTGCATTACTAAGGCTTTAATGCATATTTTTCTTATTTTGGTAGCATTTACATAGCCAGTTTCTCCTTCTTATCATGTGTTAGAATAACAGACTTCAAGATCTTAACTAGTGAGAGATGCTCAAACGTATGAATACTTGTGTAGAACACAACAATAGTACTACCGTTTATAATTAATACTTGGGCTATGCCTATTATAATTAATACTAAAAAAAAAAAAGAACACAATGATAGTGAGTCGGTTTGCACGTAAGTGCAGGAAATGTTTTAATATCTCCTCTTTTCTTGACAACCTCTGCCTCCCCTCATCGTTTTGGAAGTACTTCTAGAAGAAGTGATTAAATTGAACACTATTGAGAATCTTTGACAAATTCGTGGTCTAGCAGTTGCATGGTTTCCAAATCCTATGGTTAAAATAAATCATTCTGCCTTGTGTTTGCATCAAAAGACATCCTTGAGGGACAACCTCAATCTAATTTGAGTGTAATAATCTCCTGGTTGGGTAATTCCTACTGTATGCCTTTTGTGTAATTGGGTTGCGCCCCTCTCTGTGCTGTGTAAGGTTGCCTTATATAAAAAAAGTTTGTGTAATAATCCTTGGAGGTTGTCGTTATTCATATTTTGTTCTTGGCATTGTATTTTCTTTTCAGTTAATGATTTCTTTACACATTGTATATGTGAATTTCCTAATTTACCTATACCTGATTATCACTGCTTATATATCTGAAATCAGCTGAAAATCTCTTTATTCATCGTGCACTGACTTGTCGAAAAATTTTCACCTCTGAAATTCCAGTTTGTAAAGAAAGGAGGGCAGCATACCATTTCATGACATTTCAAATGGCTATATGCGTGCGTCAAGCATGTCTTGGAGAACAAAATAGGCAGAAAGTTTCATTTACCCCAAAGCAAATAAAAAAAGAATATATTTCTTGCTAAATTTAACTTACACATTGAGAAGTTCTAAACCATCACCCCCCCCCCCCCCCCCCCCCCCCCCCCCCCCCCCCCCCCCCCCCCCCTCCCCCCTCTCTTCCCTCTTTAAATTATGGTGACTATGGATAATCCCAATTTAATACCCTCGTTGTTGGATCCTCAATCAAAAAGTATTATTGTAATTTTCTTGCTTATGTTAGCATAAATATGAGGCTAACGGTTCATCAACAGGAATTTCCACGCACAAATACCTCAACTAATTTCAACTCATCATGTGGAGAGGTGTGGACAGAGTATGATGAGATGAGCAGGGAAAGGATCAGGAAAATTGCAGAAAATAAGGCTTACACAGCTGGAACTCTTTTTGATCTACTCCGCTCTGTGGCTCCAAAAATGATGCAACGTGCTGAGGCTCACTTCTCTCATGGGATCTCCGAGAATCTTGATGATCCTAAATATGACCATTACAAATACTGGTCCAATCCACTGGAGACCAGGTGAGTATGATCATCCTTGAAATAGTTCTACTTCAGAAAAGTACTGATTAAAAAGTTCTACTTCAGAAAAGTGTTTTGAGTAATGCATGCCTTTTTGCACTGAACATACACAATCCATATTTGGCATATGCAATCGATCCATAAACTATTTGTATCTTAACTAGAACATATTGTTTCAGATTTATGTAATTCTATGGTTAATAATATTCACATTCTTGACTTGATATTTCTCCTCCTCTCTCTTCTTCCCCCCAACACCACCTTTCTCCCCTTCAAAAACTATCGACAAATCTTTTAGTTCTTTAGTAACTTTGTTATTTTGTTATCCTTTTCTCGATCAAGTGGAGCACAAAACTTGGTAAAACTATGGTTAATATTACATTATTTTTGGTTCCATTAACTTGGCCAATGGCGTGTAATTTTTATATTTGCTTCAGGCTTCCTGATGCTCCTGATATGGAGATATACTGTTTATATGGTGTTGGGATCCCGACTGAAAGAGCATATGTGTACAAATCATCACCCTCTGAAAAGTGCAAGAACATTCCTTTCCGGATTGATAGCTCAGCAGAGGGAGAGGAGGGCAGCTGCTTGAAAAGTGGAGTGTATTTTGTGGATGGTGATGAAAGCGTGCCTGTTCTTAGTGCTGGTTTCATGTGTGCCAAAGGCTGGAGAGGAAGAACCCGGTTCAACCCATCTGGCATGGCAACACACATAAGGGAGTACAGGCACAAGCCTCCGGCTAGTCTACTTGAGGGGAGGGGTATGGAGAGTGGTGCACATGTTGACATAATGGGCAATGTTGCTTTGATTGAAGATGTTTTACGAGTTGCTGCTGGTGCCACTGGCGCAGAGATTGGAGGAGACAAGATTTACTCAGACATCTTAGGAATGTCTGAGAGAATAAATATTCGGCTGTGATTATATTGGATTTCGGAATCGTTCTCATGATAATTAGAAGTGCTGCTCACAAGGCACAGAGAGTGAAGCTACTAACAATACAATGGTGTTGCAGGACTGAGAATTCCTTGACAACTGCTATCAACTGTCATGCTGCCATCAGGGTCTGTGGGGGGCATTGCTTTGAGGGAAAAACAACTGTTGACTTGAGGGATATATACATGGGAAAAGGGAAACGATTAACTCTAGCAATCCAATCAATTCAGTTAGTTTCTCTTAAACTCATTCATGTGAATAATGTGAGGTTGGAATGGGTGCTGAATTGTGGTGGTTAGCATACATGGGCTGTCCATTCCTGTTCAAGGAGTAATTTTCTGTCTGTGTGATCAACTAATAAAAGAACTTTTACCTCTTTCCTTCTTTTTCTGATGGAATAATACCATAGTAGTAATTTTGATACCTTTGTGGTTACTTGATATCTATTATCTCTATAATTTTTTAAGTATCCTCTTTGTATAATTTTATTTTTTTGATTTTTATCAATCCTTTATATGCTAAAAAGATCTTTCATTTTATTGTCTTTGATACCATAATAAATCTACTCCATTTTTTGACAGTTTAAGATTAAAAGAAACTCGAAGATGAAAGGCTCCTTACAATTTATGATTACTAATTCAATAGAGATATATATATATATATATATATATATATATATATTTTCCATATAGTGGTTATTGATTTTTCATTATTTGCATCTTTGACTTTCCTTCAATAAAAAAAAAAAAAATCATTGGTCATATAATATAATTTTTCTTGACTACCAGAAAAGAGTTTGACTTGGTCGTATTATTGAAGACACAATATCTACACATTTGGCACAATGAATATCATAACCAACCCTCATTACACATCAATAATTGAAATATGGCTTTGTTCAGTGATCTTCAATATTTGTTATCATCAATGAAATGTACAACTTCAAGTTTGTGAACAGCCTGTTGTATTCATGTCATTCAATTGGCAGAGGAAGCTTTAGAGAGTTTGATAACCACCAAACCTCACATGGTAGGAATATTATAATAGAGCACGAAATCACAGTAAAACATTACCCATAAGAAAAGGTAATCAAAGTCCATAATTCAGGTGCCCCTTTTTGCAAAGAATTTCATTGCCCAAATCAAAGTCTCTGAAATTGCTGCTTGTAAAATGGAGCTCAATTAATTGGGGTCCTTTTTTTCTGCCATTTAAATAGATAGAGGTGCTTAAACAGGAGAGGTTTTAAAACTCTGGTTTGGATAGTGATTGGAGAGCTGCTGTAGAAGTACACAAGGGCACGCAATACAAAGTACAAAGGTCTATAAATGCTAAGTCCTACTGTCAATTGAATTTTTATTTTGGGTTAAAAATTATTGGGAGGGTGTCATTGAAGCTTGGACAGCTCAAACATACTTCATCACGCGATACATTTTGATGTCAAAAACAAGAAAAACACAAAGCTTAGAAAAATTGCCATAGATCTAAATAGGAAATTAAAAGGGAAGGAAGTCGAGTAGAATCAGGCAAAAAGAAGGGGGTTTGAGAGGGTGATGGTTAACTTGGTACCTAACCTATCATTTAGCCATTTATGTCTTTTTTATTCAATTCTACCATGAAATTTCTCAAACAAGAGGATTGCAATCAATTTGTAACTTTGACACGGAAGGATTTTCTACACCCATTTATAAAAAACTGTGATCGTCAACCGACCATATGTGTTGGCTTGGAGATTAGTGTATTTTTTATTTAGTATCATTATGGCTAAATGATCCAAGAGGCGTACGTAAAGGAATACTTTAAGAGAGCGATACGCTATTCTCTCCAATGAGTACTTTAAGCATCCATCTTCAAGCGCTATATAAATTTGGATTTGCCTAACAATCCATCTTCAAATCCTCTTCTATGCATATCTCTTAGCAAGAAACTCACTGCTTAAAACAGACTATAATCATGGGCTTTTCAAGTACTTCTGTCTTGGCTTTCTTCCTTCTTCTGGTTTTGGTGCTCTTTGAGGCAAATGGGCAGCCACTGGTTCCTGCAATGTTCCTATTTGGGGACTCCATTGTTGATGTGGGTAACAACAACCACATTGACACCATTATAAAGTCAAACTTCCCTCCTTATGGAAGAGACTTCGCAAACCATGAACCAACCGGGAGGTTCTGCAATGGAAAGCTTGCCACAGACTTCACTGGTACATAACATGACATGACATGATTCTTCTCCTTAACATCAATGTCTTCATGTTCGGGTTCTCTCATGGAGTTCACATTTCTTTTGTGTCTACTTAAATGGCAGCTGAAGTCATAGGCTTCACTTCTTATTCACCAGCTTATCTTAGTGGAAGAGCCAGAGGAGCCAACCTCTTGATTGGTGCCAACTTCGCCTCAGCTTCTTCCGGTTACTATGATGATACAGCCAGTCTATATGTATATAGACTACTGATAAGATTTATTCATTTATTTATCTCAATAGATCTCATCCGTTCATTTGCATAACAAGATACATCCAGTGATTTTTTTTGCTATGAAATGATATGAGTTGTGGATTTTGGTGGCATAGGATGCGATCCCATTGAGTCGGCAGCTGGAGTACTACAGGGAGTACCAGAATAACTTGGTCAAAGTTGCAGGAAGATCAAATGCTTCATCAATAATATCTGATGCAATCTACCTTGTTAGTGCTGGGAGCAGCGACTTTCTTCAGAACTATTACATTAATCCTCTTCTCTACTTGCACTTTACCCTTGATCAGTTCTCAGACATTCTCCTGCAATCCTTCACAAATTTCATTCAGGTTCCTCATATGTTTATCATTGTTTTTTATCCCAAGCATCAAGAAATTAACAAAGTCCTTTTGATTTCACTGCTCTGAACAAACATTTTGTGACAGAAACTATATGCATTGGGAGCAAGGAGAATTGGAGTAACGACATTGCCACCATTGGGATGCTTGCCAGCGGCTATGACAACATTTGATAGCAACGAGTGTGTACAAAGGTTGAACAAAGGTGCAGTTTCCTTCAATTACAAGCTCAATGCCACATCTCAGGGGCTCCAAAATAACCTCCCTGGCCTCAAATTGGTGCTCTTTGACATTTACCAGCCTCTCTACGAACTTGTCACAAACACCACAAAACATGGTATGCCAACATCTACAGAAAAAAGGAAAAAAAAAAAAAATCTATTTACGAGTCTGTTCACATGTCGGAACATGCCATGTCAACTAATTTCTCGTGTGTTTACAGGGTTTTTTGAGGCAAGGAAGGCATGCTGTGGAACAGGGTTGCTAGAAACCTCAATACTATGCAATCAGGAATCGGTAGGGACGTGTGCAAATGCATCAGAGTACGTATTCTGGGACAGTTTCCATCCCTCGGAGGCTGCAAACAGCTTTTTATCTGATAGCTTGATTTCAAGTGGCCTTTCTCTGATCTTCTAATCCAATATTGGCAACTACATCTGCTTTGATCTTCTTCACCTGATCTGGGAGACTTTGGTTTATTGTTGTTATGTTTCTTTTCGTTTTATTTGCGATGTGGATGGAAAAAAATGTGCTATATTTATGTGATTATGAATAATCCCTTTGAATTATCAGAAGAAATCAGGGAATTTACATTTTACAATTCAGAATCACCACCATTTTCCAATTTATGTCCCAAGTTGTCAAAATTGGTAATTGGCAATTGACGCTTTAAATTATCAATTTTTTTGTATCTGAGTAGTGATTTCAATGAATCTTAAACGATGGTATAAATAATTATAATTAAACACGGGGACACAAAATATTCACCCATTTTCTCAACTAAACAAAATGAAAAATAACCAAAAATATTTTCTCTGATTTTCTTGGAGACCAAACAAATTTAACACTCAGCAAATAAAAAATCAAAACATAGAATATGTGAAAAAAGTGAAAACAGGAAAATTAAATGGTACTAGAAAAATAAATTGAAATGGGAGTTGAACATTAATGTGATACAAAAAGAGCAAGTGCTTGGAGATAATAATGCGAGTAATATTAGATATAAGTTTTAAATAGATAAGTTTTGTGTAAATTTTTTGTAAAAATAATAGTCTCACTCAAATTTTTTTAAATATTTTTTTCATAATAGAGTCTATTCTTTTATAAAAAAAACCTATGCCAGATTTGTGGAAATCATTTATCTGATAATATTGATCGAAATATGAACTTTTTAAATAATTATTTAAATATACGACGTCCATGAAATTCTTCGAAAAATAAAAACTTGGGTTGTTGCCTCTCTCCGGAAATAATTGGATTTAATTCCAGGATTACATGAATTCAATTTCATAAAAAAGAAATGCACAAACTCGTACACCCCTCAATGGCGGATGAGCGGTCTGAGGTGTTGGCGGCTCCAATCGCCATCACTTGCAGAGTGGAATCGCTGATCCCTTCACCTTTATGAAAAGCTCTTTTGCCTGTCGCTTCCCTTCGCCTCCATGGCCGTGATTCTCGGAATCAGTGAGTCGAAAGTATGGTGGACCCTCATGGGTTTTGACAAGGACTTGATTAAACTGAAGGACTAGTGGCAGAAAAAAACGCCATGTTCAATTGGCAGACAGAGAGTTTAGTATTTAGAGCATTGGTAATAGATTATTTACAAGTAAAAGATAATTTTGATAAATGTAAAATAAATTTAAATTTTAACTAGTTTATTTATATAAGTTTTAATATTAGAATATCTATTTTCTTATTATATAATAATAAAATAATAAAAGATAAATTTGACTTTAGTTATTTATATCAAATCTCCACATTAAATATTTATTTATTTATTATATAGTAATAAGTAATTAATAATTTAAAAAATATTTAAAATATTTAATTATTAATTTATTTTATTTTATCATGTTTTACTATTTAATTTAAAGAAACTTATGAAAGTTTGTAGATGTAGATAAAGAGAAGAAAAAGTGTTATAAAAAAATAAAAAAATAATTATTTAGTATATGTACAGTAGATATCAAATTTGATATTTTCTTTACAATTATTGTAGCTAAAAGTTACAAAATTTGCTCATGGCTAATTCATTGCAAGTGAATTTTGTATCCCATAGTTAAAAAGTACATTTACTTTTAGATATAGATAATCCAATGAGACTGCTCTTAGTAAGAGAATTTAGAAAATTTTTTGTTTAGAGATTTAGCATGTGATTGTGGTATCCTTTCTATCCCAATGCTTTGCGATTAAACAAGCATTTATGTCCTTTTTCTTTAATCACTTCTCACAAAAATCCAAAGAGTGGGGCAAGAAAGGCAAGAGCAAGGTGAACTTTGTTGGCCGTTTGTAGCGGTGGCTGTCAGCGATGTGACGGAGATGCAAGAAGGACCAACCACTTACCATCTAGAGGTTGATTGGGTTGTTGGCAAATTTCTTGATTTTAGAGATGTGGCTTGTTGGTAAATTCCTTAATTTTAGAGGACGAATCAAATTCCTTGATTGTAGGGGATGAGGCAAATCTCTTAATTTTGGGGATGAGGCAAATCCCTTAATTTTACCAAATTGTTAATTAGTAGATTTATTTTGGGGATGAGGCAGATTGAAAGAAGTGATCGAGTTGTTACTTCTAAAAATTAGAAATTTTACCAAATTGTTAATTAGTAGATTTATTTAATTAAATTTTAGGGATTGTTTCCCTTAGATTTAGGAGTTTGAATTATTTTGGATTGAGATCTAGATTGGAGAGGGCTAGCCGAACTCTAACTCTATTTATTTCGATTTTGTATTGTATTTTCATTATGTTATTTTTCGATAAAAGTTTAAACACTTGTTGTCGAGAATTGAGTACTAGTCTGAGTTAGTTTTGATTTTCATACTCTAACCAATTCTGATCTTGGTGTTGCTTCGAGGTAAATCTTGATTTATCCATCTAATACAACCGTAAACACCTAAGGACAAGTGAGGTTTCATCACGGTGTCGTGGGTGAGGGTGGTCCTTGTGTTGCAGACCTTGGTCAAGCCTCCAAACACTAAGGTTCCAATCCTCTCCTTGTTGCTCCTCTAGTGACCGATAGGACTCATTTGCTTGGTGTAGATCACGTGTAGCCTAAAGGGAGATTGGGTGTGATGAGGCTAGGGTTCAATGGTGTGAAGTATGGATGACGTTTGGACTAGGTGATCACGGTTTAGGTGATGATGGTGCATGGCTAAGTGACTCTTGGTATTCTAGGCGTCACTTGTGTGCTAGGGTTGGATGATGGACAATCTTAGCTAGGGTTTAGAAATGAGTGAGTGAGGCTAGATTTGATGAGGGTTTGGCCAAGACTAGTGGGGTGTATTCGGCTAGGGAAAAGGTGGCTTGTGAGATCCTAAAAGTTAGGAATTGTGAAATTTCTAAAATGTAGGATTTGAGATATTGAGATCTAGGATGACAAGGGCTGACCGAAAATGGGTATGATGGATAAGGGAAATGTGTTTTGGTGGGAAGATGAGATTTGAGTGAGCCAATCAAGGGTAATTGCCAATCAAATTATGGATGGAAAAGGGAAGTGAGACTTTTTAGGATTTAGGATTTTGGCCAAGCCAAGGAGGCTATGGCTGAATTGTGGGTTGTGAGATCTAGGGTTTTTTGGTCTTGTTTGGCTATGGGAATTGATAGGGGACGTGTAGGGCAAAAGGATGGGCTAGGGTTTTGTGGTTTATGGCAATTGAAGGTGATGGAAAAGGAAAATGATAGGGCTGGCCGAATTGCCTGTTTTGGAGGTAGGATTCTTCAAGAAATTTCAAGAAAATCTTATGAACATGTGAGAAATCACATGAATACAAGAGATTTAGAAAAACACCACACAAACTGAAATCCAAATGGAGGATTCGGCCTCTCCACTCCAAATCAATCAACAAAAAGATAAAAGAAGAACAAATGAACCAAACAATATTTGATTCACGAATTGCACAAAGAATTGAAAGGAAACCTCAATATATTAAAGGATAAATTGAATCAACACTGATTCACGAATTGCACGATGAAGATCCTCTCCTTGGGCATTCATGAATTGCACCCTAAAAGAGCCCAAGTGCATGAGCACTGAAAATGACAAATTCCAAGCCCTATGGCCGGCCACTCAATGCTCAAAATACCAAAAGATCCTAATGAAATGTTTAAGGGTCCTATTTATAGAGTTTACAAAGTGGAAACTCCAAAAAGGTCCCTAGGCAAATTAAAATAAAATAAATGAAATAATAATTAATCAAGTCTTTAAATAAAATAAATAAAAATAATAAAATGGGTAATTTAGCCATGGTGGCCGTGGCATGCATGGCCAATGGTGGGCTATGGTGGTGCATGATCTACGGTTAGGCTAGTCATGGTCTGGTCCGCTGGTTGGCCGCTGCGTGTCATGGTCTGAGCCAAGGCATGCAAGCAAGCTAGCCATGTGACTGTCTTGACCCTCTCTAAGTGGTGTCGATGTGTGATCCTGGGCAAATCTCCTGGGGGTTGTGACACTTTAGTCATGGGCTTAGTAGCATCAGCAAACACATTGATGGCATGGCTGTGTTGTTAACCTAATAACCATTTTGATGAATTTAATGTTAGTGACATTTTTTGTTTACACGATCATCTACCAATCCTTTTTTTTTTTTTTCTTATCCACGGATTGCCATCAATTGCTTTCCTGTTTGTTATGTAGTTCAGATAATATGAGATGATATATTTTGAATAGTAATTAATAAAATATTATTATAATATAATTTTTTAATATTAGTTTTGTATTGGGATTTGAAAAAGTTGAATTGTTTATTATATTTTGTATAAGAATTTGAAAAAGTTGTAATGATTAGATGAAATGAGATGAGATGAGATTATTTAGTTTTTGGTAATCCATATTATATTTTTAAATGATGAAATGATTAGAGTTAAAAAAATAGAGTTCAAAATAATAGAGTCAATTTTTTTAAAAATTAAAAACCTATAAGAGACTTGTCTAAACCATTTATCTGATAATATTGATCGAAATAATAACTTTTTAAATAATTATTTAAATATACGACATCAATTTGTTTTTCATCAAATGGTATTGTTCAAAAAATATAAACTTGGCTTGTTGCCTCTATGAGGAAATAATTGGATTCAATTCGAGAATTTCATGAACTCAATTTCAAAAAAAGAAAGAAAAAAGAAAGAAAGAAAAAGAAATGCACAAACTCGCACACCCCTCAAAGGCGGATGAGCGATTTGAGGTGTTGGCAGCTCCAATCGCCATCACTTGTAGAGAAGAATCACTGATCCCTTCCCCTTTATGGTTGTGCTTTTCAAGAGCCCACTAGGTCATATCGTGGGCTTGGGCCGTAGCATAGCCCAATGACTTAGTTAATCCAAAGCAACCCAATCTAACAACCCGAGAACTTTGGGAGAAGGGCTATCAACTTATTCTAGATAGGCTAAGCACTAATATCCTAGAGACTTGAATTTCATATAATGGATGAGATAGTTATTGTGTAATAATAGGAAGCATCGTGAGCTTGATTTAAATGATCCATGTATGATTATGACGCCTATATGAATGAATTGCTAGAGAGATCTTTATTACCTTTATTGACTTAGGCATCAGAGTCGTTCCCTCGAAACCTCTAGTCCTTATTCTTTTTTGGTTGCAGGTGATCGTGTGTGAGAAGCTGTGAAACACATCCTTAATAATTGACGCCGTTTGTGGGATTCTATTGGTCCTACAACCAGCATGTTTTTCACATGCCAGCCACTACTCAATCTCAAGCAACTAGAGACCAAGAAGTGACATCATGAAATATGGAGGAAGGTGTCAAGCATAGTGTCCCTCCCAAAGGAATAAAAAACGTGGTAATTAGAAGAGTTGGTGTGAATTGATTTCTATTCCAAGGTATGAAGATTTGCCTCAAGATGATTGAGCAAGAATTTGCTTAGTCATCCGATCCCGAGCTTAAATCCAAGACCCCAGGCTCGGCCTCAACGAAGTAAGCAATTGCCAATTGAAGAATAATGTAAGTGACCTTGCCCTGAGAGCGACCCAACTTGACATTCAACTCGGTCACCTTTGCTATAGAGTCTGACAATTGTTTTTTACAAGTTTCCAGGACTTGGTTCAGTTGCAAGTAATGGTGATCATGCTCTCTGAGCTCTTTTTTCACTGTCGCCAGTTCTTGTTCCACCTTGAGTTTCTCGCCCTCAGCTATGCTTAGTCGAGTATTGGCTTCTTGACGTCCTTCTTTAGAGCTCAATAAGCGAATGACGTAGTTAGTCTTCACCTTCCTCAGTTCCTCGATCTCTGTCTCCATTTTGTTTAGATGAGCAACTAGGTTGTCTCGCTCTGTTCCATTATCTTTTGCTTTGCGGCGACAATGGTTAGCTTCCTTTAAAGAGCTAGCCAATTTCATTTTAAGCGAATCAACTTGGGCATGTAAGGAGGCCATATTGTCCTCAAGTTTACGGGCATGATACTCTATGCGGGACAACTCATCAACCATCTTCTCTTTCTCGGCATGGGTAACATCGACGATACTATGAGCACTACCAATGAAAGACTGCATGGATTAGTTTTCCTCCTCCAACTCCAAATGGTCCTCAACCAAAGCAGCCACCAGGTGATCAACTCCCTTAAAAAAAAAAAAGTTCCAATCAAAAGTAACTAGAAAGGAAAAATGAAAAACTTAAGGGCAAAGGAACTTATTAGCAGAATGATGCTTTGTAGGTTACGAACAATGGAGTGGATGGCCTTTTCTCGATGAGCACGTGAAGGCTACGAACAACTAGAGGGCAAGAACCCAACAAACCCTGGGGATCAGGGATCCTAAAGGAGACACCAACAAAACCTGTCAAGGTAGGAGTATCTTGAGCATGTGTAGGCAAAACACCATGAGGATTAGAGGAAATGGGAGCTTAAGTGCTTGTGTTCATTCCTGCTTGTTGATTGAGAGGTAACTCTACGTCACCCCCCTGAGCGGGTGATACTTGAGAAGGATTGGTGAGAGGACTCTTCGTTGGGAAAGTCAAAGAGGGTTCACCATCCCCCACAGGAGAGATATTGAAGGGCGAGAAATGTATCGACACCTTACTTCCACTAGCGAGGGATAGGGTAGGAAAGACAAAAGGCATCTTGAGAGTGATCCCACCTGAGATAGTTGAGGCGATGTGTGAGCTAGATATAGTTACAGTAGCTCCAGTCGACGGGTCCTTAACATATTTAACTCATAAAAACTCCCCGAAGCCATCTAAAAGAGGAGGAAAATTTCCTAATACAGTACGAAGCACATTTTGGAAGTCTAGGTTCAAGGTCACAATGACATTGCCCTTATCTAAGTTGAGGTCATCCTCTGGGGTCACCATGGGAGGGAGAGTTTGTGTAGCTACCTCAAAAGGGACATTTGGTGACAAGGCAGACTCAACCTCTATCACCAACTCCAAATCAACCTCGGCTTGGGCGATGAGCTAGTCAAAGGAGTTGGTCGGGGGTGCTTGAGGATGACTTGGGTACTCTTTGCCACTCGCCAAGGGCTGTGCTAAAGGCCCACCTTTGTCATTGGCCCCCTCTTTAAGCCAACCACTGGTGACGAAGCGCCCAAGAACTCATGACCAAGAACATGTGGCCTGCCAGGCACCATAAAAAATCTATCAATATTGGAAGAGGTTAAAATGGTATCGGACCGGGTGGCATTGTTGTTTTGGTCCACCCAAGATTGTACCAACTGGATGCGAGCCTCTTCTCGGATAGAAAGAATAATCTCAAAACCACTCTCATTGGGAATTGGGGACCATGAAACCTTGATGGGGAACTCATGATTCGCGGTCTCAATACTAGGAAACTCCCAAGTTCCCGACCACTCTTGGATACAAAGAAAAATTGAAGCTACAAAGGTTCCCTTCCAAGCATTTGAAATTGTGCAGAGAAAGAAATTCACGACCCATGAGGTTAGGGTATTAATCACCCGTGGGCTCCAACATGCATAGCTAAAGAATGCAGCAAGCCATCAAAATCCGCCAAGCATTGGGCACAAGTTGTGTCGGAGCAAGATCCAAGACATCCAACACGTCACAAATAGGTCATACAAAGGAAAAATGAAGCCCCATCATGAACATAGCTAAGTACAAAGTGACAAAAACTACCATACCTCTCATGTCGACGGCTCTGTGACGCTGGTTAGGCAAGCCCAGAACCATCAAGTTTGGTACGTTAAAGTTATCCCTCGTAGAGTCCAGTTCATGACAGGAGACAGTGGAGGACCATCGATGGCCCTAAAAAATCGAGCGAGGGGCAGACCCACCTCTAGCAGTGGGGTTAATAGCTGCCTCCTCCGTGCGAAGAAGAGAGTCGCAGGGTAGACTCACACGTTGATGGCATGGCTGTGTTGTTAACCTAATAACCTTTAGTTTTGATGAATTTAATGTTAGTGACATGTTTTGTTTACACGATCATTTAACAATCCATTTTTTTCTCTTATCCACGGATTGCCATCAATTGCTTTTAATGTTGTCATAGAAGAATTTCCTAGATTGTTCTCACGCTGCCCATCAAATATAAAAATTGGTCATGTTTCTTGCAACTATGAACTGTCCCAACCCACGATCTTTGTTGGCTGGGGGATTACTGGTCAGTATACGTGTGAAAATTCCAAAGATCAGAGGTTCGAAGGTTGGTGGCAGAATAATAAGGTGAAGAACTATGATCTCTACAACGTGTTGTCCTACTTTAAATTCCCATTTCCCTGACAACTCATCTTCATAGCCTCCTCTCTCTCTGTCTCTCTCTTGGCAAGAACCACACTGCTTATAGTTATAGCAGATGATAGTCATGGGTTTTCCAAGTCCTAGCTTGGCTCCCTTTCTCACTCTGTTTCTGGTCTTCTTTGTGGCTGATGGGCAGTCTTCGGTTCGTCCATTTTTCATATTTGGGGACTCTGTTGTTGATGTAGGGAACAACAACCACATCTATACCTTTATAAAAGCAAACTTCCCTCCTTATGGAAGAGACTTTGTTACTCACGAACCAACTGGGAGATTCTGCAATGGAAAGCTAGCCACAGACTTCATTGGTAAATGATTCTCATGACTCTCAATTTTTTCAGTCTCCTTAACAATCAAATTTTGATACTTTTTTCACTGGTTTTATCTTATGAACTTTTGAATTTCTGTGTTTTCTTTGATCGCAGCTGACATGTTAGGCCTGACTTATCCACCACCTTATCTTAGCGGAAGAGACAGAGGAACAAACCTCTTGATTGGTGCCAACTTTGCCTCAGCTTCTTCTGGTTACTATGATGCTACAGCGAACCTATATGTAAATATACTACACGTAGAACACAACTTTTTCTCTCTCTCTGACTCAATCAAGCTCCTTTTCTTTTGTTTCCTGTTTTCGATGATATGATTTGTGTTTTTCGTGGCATAGCGTGCGATCCCATTGAGCAGGCAGCTGTGGTACTACAGAGAATATCAGAACAGGTTGGCTGCAGTTGTAGGGAGATCGAATGTTGCATCAATAATATCTCGTGCAATCTTCCTTGTTAGTGCTGGGAGCAGCGACTTTCTTCAAAACTATTACGTTAATCCTCTTCTCTACCTGGCCCTTCCTCCTGATCGGTTCTCAGACCTTCTCATACAATCCTACATGCGTTTCATTCAGGTCCCTCACTCATATCAATTTCCTAACAGAGATTACTGGTGACATTCTTTAATTTTAAACGCACGCATATAGATAGACAACTCATTCTAGATAGCTAGATCATTCAGCACACTATAATTATTAGACCAATGAGATTGCCAACGGTGTATAGCATCACCCTCAAATTATCAAGGGTTGTATACTTCAGAAATTTACTGAAACTGACACATTGTATTCTCAAACTAATAAAAACTAGCACTTTGCACCCTTCACTGAGATCCGACCGTCAATCCCATTTGAATGATGGTGTAAGGTATAGGTTTTTGAAAGTTGAAAGGTGTCATGCGTCACTTTTGATAGTTTGGAGTGTGAAACCCCTGATAGTTTGAAGGTCTGAAACCTACTTTTCTGGTTTAATTATGTTTGCAAGCAATATGAGATTCACAAATTTCTTGGGTCTATTATCTGGTGAACAAAACATTTGGTGACAGAGACTCTATGCATTGGGAGCAAGGAGAATTGGAGTGACAACACTGCCGCCAATAGGATGCCTGCCAGCAGCTATAACAATATTTGGGATGGGTAGCAATGTGTGTGTGGAAAGGTTAAACAACGATGCCGTTTCCTTCAATTACAAGCTCAATGCCACATCTCACTGGCTGCAAAATAACCTCCATGACCTCAAATTGGTGGTCTTTGATGCCTACCAACCTCTCTATGAAATTGCCACAAACCCTTCAAAACATGGTACATCAACTACTTCTGATTTGTCTCGTGCATGCCTAGCAAAGGCCCCAATGTTTACCACCATTTTGCTCAAAGCCCTATTAATAGTTGACAATAACATCTGTCTTATTAATCATGTGTAGCCGTTGGATATTGATAGAATAATTATCATAACTTGTTTGCTTACAGGGTTCTTTGAGGCAAGGAGGGCTTGCTGTGGAACAGGCTTGCTAGAAACGTCAATACTATGCAATCAGGAATCGATAGGGACGTGTGCAAATGCATCAGAGTACGTATTCTGGGACGGTTTACATCCCTCGGAGGCTGCGAACTATGCTTTGGCTTCCAGGTTGGCGCCGAGTGGCTTCTCCCTGATCACCCCGTGATATCGTTGAGAGCTTCTCTCTTACCCTTACTTTTATATTTATTGTTGTTTCATATTTTGTTTATATTTTATATTGTATATTTGATTTATAATTGTTATTTTTTTAAATACAACTCAATTCACCCCCCTCTTGTGTTAGTCATCTGGGCAACATTATTAATGTAAACCTAAATTTGATATATATATATACATACATACATATATATCAAGGATAAATACATTTATGGCAAAATGAGTTATAATATATATTTTTTTTTATAAATACATTTCTACATATTTGATCATATGTATTAAATATGTATTTTTTGTTTCGCAAATAATTGGGCACAACTCTTGCTATCTTTCTCTACTCTAGAAAATTTTGTGAGGTTTTCCTCATTAAAATTACACCAAAAAACCAAGTAAAACCAAAATTTCTAGTTTCAGTGATGAATAAGTCTGGTATTAATTCTTCAATTCTCATAACTGATATACACCATTTCGCTTTTAAAATATGTCCAAAACCAGATCGGCTAAACCTCTAGTAATATGTGATCAGACCACATGTACTATTTTATAGGCTTAGGAGTCAGGCCTACCTACCCAACCTTGCTCATGGCAGACAGATAGGTGAACACCCGCCCATGCATAAAGGCAGGGGCGGGTGTCGAGTTGGGCTTTAGACCCACGTGGGTTTAACCTATCTGCACGACCTATATATAAACATATATATATATATCCTATATATATTTAAAAAATTAGATTAAAACGATATCGTTTAATTTTATAGAGTAAATTATCTTCCCTCCCCACATCTCTCTCTCTTTAGTATTTAACCTCTTGTCACACAAGAGATTTTTTTTTTTTTTGGGGGGGGGGGGGGTGGGTCATGTAATCCAATTAAGTAATTATATTTAAACTAATTGGAAAGATCATAAAATTTTAAAGCTGAAAATATATACCGCACCATCTTTCATCTATAACATTTCATTTTCTTTACACTAAATGTAATTCAATATTAAAACTAGTAATAAAAATAAACGCATTCAAATAACTTCACAATAAGACTAATAAAAAGAGTAAAGATTAAAGATTTTTCTCGCGCATGGCTCAGTTGCGCAACTAGTATAATTAATAATCGGTCCAAATGATGCTCTCTGTTCATATAAATCTACCAACTCTCAACGATATCACGGGGTGATCANCATGTGGTCTGATCACATATTACTAGAGGTTTAGCCGATCTGGTTTTGGACATATTTTAAAAGCGAAATGGTGTATATCAGTTATGAGAATTGAAGAATTAATACCAGACTTATTCATCACTGAAACTAGAAATTTTGGTTTTACTTGGTTTTTTGGTGTAATTTTAATGAGGAAAACCTCACAAAATTTTCTAGAGTAGAGAAAGATAGCAAGAGTTGTGCCCAATTATTTGCGAAACAAAAAATACATATTTAATACATATGATCAAATATGTAGAAATGTATTTATAAAAAAAAATATATATTATAACTCATTTTGCCATAAATGTATTTATCCTTGATATATATGTATGTATGTATATATATATATCAAATTTAGGTTTACATTAATAATGTTGCCCAGATGACTAACACAAGAGGGGGGTGAATTGAGTTGTATTTAAAAAAATAACAATAATAAATCAAATATACAATATAACATATAAACAATATGAAACAACAATAAATATAAAAAGTAAGGGTAAGAGAGAAGCAAACTCAGTATGTTAACGAGGTTTGGCCCCACTGCCTACGTACTCGCCTCAAGCTACCCCTTGAGGATCTCTGAATTTACTATTCAACCTCCTTCAGGTGGAAATAGAAACCTATTACACCTTTGAATAACACCGCTACAAAGGATCCGTCTAGAACACCTTCTACACTTGCAATCACCTTACACGTAGTGATTCAACTATTCCTTGTGTAGAATAATTTCTACACGCACAAGGGTTATACACACATTTTTACTGATACAAGAGCTGATAGTGGGTAGGTTATCAGAAAACACTCCTCAATGAGTGAAATAAGAACAATACAGTACAAACTATATCTCTCAAAATGAATAAGGGTTAAGGCTCAATGCTTAGAGAAGAGAGAATGAAAGCTTTGAATGAATATTGTATGCTCTTGGTGTTGTGAATGTGAAGCTCTCAAATGATCTATTTATAGGCATATGAGACTTCATATTCAAATTTAAAAAGATTCACATGTCAAAGACATCATCATTCACTTTTCAAAAATTTCAAACCTAATCTTTTTACTTTTTGCATGTGACAAAATGAGCACACTTTACTTTTCAAAAATTTTTCAAACAAAGACATCTATCTTTTGCATAAGTCAAGAAAAGCATCCATCACTTTTGAAAATATTCAAATAAAACATGCACATGTGAAAATGACAATCAATCATCTTAATATTTTCAAAGTTCAAACCTTTAATCATGTCATGCACATGTGAAAGATGACAATCAATTATCTTTCAAAATTTTCAAATTTAATTTTCAAAATATTCATGCACATGTGGAAAATGTATTTTAATGCTTTATGATAAAATATTAATTTTGAGCTTTAATCCTAATTTCGAATTTTTAAGAGATTTACAACATTACTCTATAATTTTAATGTAAACTTGTTTCCTTTTTACTCATACTTGGTTCCTGGATGTGCTTGATTCCATTACGTGGACAACTTGAGCTTGAGACTCCTTTATTCTTTGAATTCATTTGTTATCATTAAAATCCATGTATAGATTTATAATTGCATGAAATTTGAAATCTTGGGTTCAACAAATAACTTAATATTTATGTCTATCTTTGAGATTAAAATTTTATGTTATATTAATTTTAATATTTTATTGTTGAACCTAAGGTTTCAAGTTTTGTGTAATTATATATTTACACATGGATTTTGATGATAACAAATGAATTCATAGAATAAAGGAGTCTCAAGCTCAAGTTATCTACACAATGGAGTCAAGCACATCAAGAAACCAAGCATGAGCAAGAAGGGAGCAAGTTCACATTAAAGTCATAGAATAATGTTGTAAATCTCTTTAAAATTCGAAATTAGGATTAAGGCTCAAAAATTAATATTTTATCATAAAGCATTAAAATACATTTTCCACATGTGCATGAATATTTTGAAAATTAAATTTGAAAATTTTGAAAGATAATTGATTGTCATCTTTCACATGTGCATGCCATGATTAAAGGGTTGAACTTTGAAAATATTAAAGATGATTGATTGTCATCTTTCACATGTGCATGTTTTATTTGAATATTTTCAAAAGTGATTGATGCTTTTCTTGACTTATGCAAAAGGAAGATGCCTTTGTTTGAAAATTTTGAAAAGTAAAGTGTGCTCCTTTTGTCATATGCAAAAAGTAAAAGATTAGGTTTGAATTTTTTGAAAAGTAAAGTGTGCTCATTTTGTCACATGCAAAAAGTAAAAAGATTAGGTTTGAAATTTTTGAAAAATGAATGATGATGTCTTTGACATGTGAATCTTTTTAAATTTGAATATGAAGTCTCATATGCCTATAAATAGATCATTTGAGAGCTTCACATTCACAACACCAAGAGCATACAACTCTCATTCAAAGCTTTCATTCTCTCTTCTCTAAGCATTGAGCCTTAATCCTTTTTCATTTTGAGAGATATAGGTTGTGCTGTATTGTTCTTATTTCACTCATTGAGGAGTGTTTTCTGATATTCTACCCACTATCAATTCTTGTATCAGTAAAAGGGTGTGTACAACCCTTGTGCGTGTAGAAAGTGTTCTACACAGGGAATCGTTGAATCACCACGTGTAAGGTGATTGCAAGTGTAGAGGGTGTTCTACACGGATCCTTTGTAGCGGTGTTGTTCAAAGGTGTAATAGGTTTTTACCTCCACCTGAAGGAGGTTGAATAGTGAATTCGGGGATCCTCAAGGGGTAGCTTGAGGCGAGGACGTAGGCAGTGGGGCCGAACCTCGTTAACATACTGAGTTTGATTCTCTCTTACCCTTACTCTTTATATTTATTGCTATTTCGTATTTTGTTTATATTTGATATTGTATATTTGATTTATAATTTTTTTTTTTTTTTAAATACAACTCAATTCACCCCCCCTCTTGTGTTAGTCATCTGGGCAACAATTGGTATCAGAGCTAAAGCTCTGTTATAAGATTAACTATCTTTTGAGTTAAGATCTTATGGCTAACATTGCAGCTTCATTTGGTGAAGGTCAATCTAGCAGTCGGCCTCCACTCTTTTGTGGAGACAATTATTCATTCTGGAAAGTTAGAATGAGAATATTCCTTCAGGCTCAAGGTCGAGAGATCTGGAAATGCATTGTAAATGGACCTTATATTCCAACAAAAGTGGTTGGTGGAGTAAAGGTCAAAAAGGAAGAAGAAGAGTTTGATCGTGAAGACGATAGACTTTATACTTTGAATTTAACTGCTATGAATTTATTATATAATGCTCTCAATGGTAATGAGTTTAATAGAGTAATGACTTGTGCTACGGCAAAAGAAATTTGGGATAACTTGGAAGTTACTTATGAAGGAACTTCTCAAGTTAAGGAATCAAAAATTTATATTCTTACTCATGAATATGAAATGTTTAAGATGAATGATGATGAATCTATTTCTAGCATGCACACTCGTTTTACTAACATCATAAACAGTTTGACAGCTCTTGGTAAAGTTTATTCCAAAGTGGAAATGGTAAGAAAAATTCTCAACTCTCTACCAAAACGTTGGGAATCAAAAGTGACAGCGATTCTTGAAGCTAGAGACCTCAAGAAGCTCGAAGTGAATGAACTCATCGGGTCACTTATCACCCATGAGTACACATTGAAAAGAGGAGAAGAAGAAGGAAAGCCAAAGAAGAGCTTGGCACTTAAAGCTGTTCCTCATGAAAGTGAAAGTGATGAAGATGAGGAAAATGACGATAAAGATGAAGAAGTTGCGATGATAACAAGAAGAATTCAGAGATTCTTAAAGAAAAATAAAACTCCTCCGAGGAAATCATTCAAAAAGTTTTCCAAGAAAGATTCAGGTAAAAATGATACTTTAATTTGTTATAAATGCAATAAGCCTGGTCATATCAAGCCAGATTGTCCCCTGCTAAAGAAAGATCGAAACAAAGGCAAGAAAGCAATGAAAGCTACATGGGATGATGATTCAAGTAGCTCAGATAGTGAAGCAAGCAATGAAGAATCAGCAAATCTCTGTCTTATGGCTAAAGATGATATTGAGGTAACAAATTTTGATAATATTGAAAATCCTTCATATGAAGAATTGCAAAATGTTTTAGAAGAGGTATATGAAGAATTTGAAAAATTGGGTATCAAATATACTGCTTTGAAAAAGAAAAATTCTTCTTTAACAAACGAAATTGATATTTTAAGAAAAGAAAATATTGTTTTGAAAGACGAAAATCTTGAGTTGAAGAAAAAGAAAACTGATTTAGAAAATATTGTTGAAAACTTTACGAATGGAAAAAGAAATTTTGAAAAACTTCTTGGTAGTCAAAGATGTGTTTTTGACAAGGCAGGCTTGGGATATATGCCAAAACAAAAGTTCAAACCTTATAAAAACTTCTTTGATAATCCTTCTACATCAAAGTCTAATATTCAAAATTCTTTTCATAATAAGTTTGTCAAAAAAGGATACTATTATAATCATTCAAGATTTTCATATATGTCACATGCTATTTGTAATTTTTGTAATAGAAATGGTCATAATTATCATACTTGTCCTATTAGAAGAAAACATACAATGACTATTAGGGCCATATGGGTACCTAAAAATCTTGTTTCTTCTAATACTAATAAATAAAGGACCCAAAGAACTTGGGTACCAAGAAAAATCATTTTAATTGTTTTTATAGGTATGCATGAAGTCCTCTACAAGCAAAAACAAATGGTTTTTAGATAGTGGATGTTCAAGACACATGACGGGAGACAAGACTAAGTTCTTTGATCTTAGATCTAAAGAAGAAGGACACGTGACATTTGGAGACAACTCGAAAGGGAAGATCGTGGGAATAGGTAAAATTGGTAATAAATCTTCTCTCATAATTGAAGATGTTCTACTTGTTGAAGGTCTAAAACATAATCTTTTGAGTATAAGTCAATTATGTGATAAAGGATTTACAGTTACTTTCAAAATGGATAAGTGCATTATTTTGAATGATCATGATTATAACATTTGTTTTACTGCCTTTAGAAGTAATAATGTTTATACAATCGATTTTGAAGAAATTACCTCACAAGATGCTATTTGTTTTTCAGTACAAAATGAAACTAATTGGTTATGGCATAGAAGACTAGGTCATGCCAACATGGAACTTATTTCCAAACTTTCAAAAAATGATCTTGTGAGAGGTTTACCAAAGGCAAATTTTCTTAAAGACAAAATTTGTGATGCATGCCAATTTGGTAAACAAACAAAAACTTCTTTTAAAACCAAGAAATATATTTCCACTACTAGACCACTGCAACTGATACACATGGATCTTTTTGGACCAAATAGAGTTGCAAGTCTAGGAGGAAAATATTATGCTTTTGTTATTGTTGATGATTTCTCTAGATATACTTGGGTCATCTTTCTTGCTCATAAAGATGAGGCACATAATGCTTTTACCAAGTTATGCAAGAGAATTCAAAATGAAAAGGGCTATACTATTTCAAGTATCCGAAGTGATAGGGGAAAAGAGTTTGTTAATAAAAATATTGAAACATTTTGTGATGAAAATGGTTTTGTGCATAATTTTTCTGCTCCTCGAACTCCTCAACAAAATGGGGTAGTAGAGAGGAAAAATAGATCTCTTCAAGAGATGGCAAGAACAATTCTTAATGAGAACAACTTGCCTAGTTATTTTTGGGCCGAAGCGGTAAGTACTGCATGTTATGTTATAAATAGAGTTATGTTAAGGTCTAAATTAGATAAAACCCCCTATGAGCTTTGGAATGAGAAAAAGCCCAACATTGGTTACTTTCATGTATTTGGATGCAAATGTTTTATTTTGAATGACAGGGATAATTTAGGCAAATTTGATGCAAAATCGGATGAAGGTATTTTTCTCGGGTATTCTACAAATAGTAAAGCTTATAGAGTATTCAATAAAAAGACTTTAACTGTACAAGAATCTATGCATGTAGTATTTGATGAATCTAATTCTCTACTCTCCAAGAAATCCATTGATGAAGAAACAGGAGGTATAAATAATACAGAAAGTCTCAATCTCAACAAAGAGAACACAATAGAGGAAGTCCAACATGGAGACATCAGGAAAGATCATCAAAATTTAATACGAGATGCAACCAAACAGTGGAAATTTGTGAAAGATCATCCAGTGGAACAAATTCTGGGAGAACCTTCACAAGGTGTAAGCACTCGATCATCTCTTAGAAATATTTGCAATCATACTGCTTTTTTATCTCAGATTGAACCTAAAAATATTGATGAAGCACTTCTTGATGAATCTTGGATTCTAGCTATGCAAGAAGAGCTTAATCAATTTGAAAGAAATGATGTTTGGACACTTGTTCCTAAACCCAAAAATCATACTATTATTGGAACAAAATGGGTTTTTAGAAACAAGAAAGATGAGTCCGGAGTCATTACTAGAAATAAGGCTCGACTTGTAGCCCAAGGTTACAATCAAGAAGAAGGAATTGATTATGATGAGACATATGCACCAGTCGCAAGATTAGAAGCTATTCGAATGCTACTTGCATATGCTTGTTATAAAGATTTCAAACTTTTTCAAATGGATGTTAAAAGTGCTTTCTTAAATGGTTTTATAAATGAAGAGGTATATGTTGAGCAACCTCCAGGTTTTGAAAATCATATTTCTCCAAATCATGTTTTCAAACTCACAAAAGCACTATATGGACTCAAACAAGCTCCTAGAGCGTGGTACGAGAGACTCAGTGGTTTCTTGATTAAAAAAGGTTTCTCAAGAGGAAAAATCGACACAACTCTTTTCATTAAATACGAAAATGATGATATTCTTTTGGTTCAGATTTATGTTGATGATATAATATTCGGTGCTACTAATGAAAATATGTGTCAAGTTTTTGCTAAGACTATGCAGGATGAATTTGAAATGAGCATGATGGGAGAACTTACATTCTTTCTCGGATTGCAAATTAAGCAAGTAAAAAGTGGGACATTCATCAATCAATCAAAATATATTAAGGAATTGCTGAAGAAGTTTGGGATGGAAGGTGCTAAGGAAACTGGAACACCAATGAGCCCATCTACTAAACTTGATAAAGATGAATCCGGTAAGACAGTTGACTCGAAAGTATATCGAGGTATGATTGGTAGCTTATTATATTTGACAGCCAGTAGACCAGATATTATGTTCAGTGTGTGTTTATGTGCACGTTTTCAATCATCTCCAAAAGAATCTCATTTAATTGCAGTTAAGCGCATTCTTAGATATCTTAGTGGTACAATTAACCTAGGGTTATGGTACCCTAAACACACATCTTTCGATCTAATCAGCTACACAGATGCAGATTATGCTGGTTGTAAAATAGATCGAAAAAGCACTAGTGGAGCATGTCACTTCTTAGGTCATGCATTAGTTTCCTGGTTTAGTAAAAAACAAAATTCTGTTGCACTATCTACTGCTGAGGCAGAATATGTTGCTGCGGGTAGTTGTTGTGCTCAAGTTCTTTACATGAAGCAACAACTTGAAGATTTTAAACTCATGTATAATCACATTCCAATCAAATGTGATAATACAAGTGCTATAAATCTTTCAAAAAACCCAATACAACATTCTAGAACTAAGCATATTGAAATAAGATATCATTTTCTTCGAGATCATGTGCAGAAAGGCGATATAGTACTAGAGTTCACAAACACACACGATCAGTTAGCAGATATATTCACAAAACCTTTACCAGAAGATAGATTATCTATGATTAGAAGAGAAATAGGTATGATGCATATTATGAATATCTCTTAAAAGACAGATCAAAGTTCATAAAAATAGATAGATTTTTCTTAAATACTTTTACATAAACTTGAGGTTCTTAGCCTCATGTTTGAGACGCTCATTCTCTTCATACAATATCATGTCATCCCTATTCATGGGAACTGGCAAGCGGAATGAAGAATCCAATAGAGATTTCAACTTTTTATTCTTCTGCCGAAGGATTCCTTCCCTTGTGTGAGACTCTTGAACAATTCGTTGAAGTACAACAATTTGTTCCTTAAGCTTTTCAACCTCATGGTTTTTTGCTTGAACCCGCTGGGAAAAAGCAACAATAGAGGATGAGTAGCGAGTCCCGAGACTCACCAAGTCGTAGATAGCATCGGAGTCTGACTTATTTGCCATACTATTATTTTCTTGCTGCAACATAGCACCAATGGCAGCTGCAGAAAGGACAGGAGGTTGAGATGTAGAAGAATGAGCCATTGAGAAAGGAATTGAAAACTTAAAGCGAGAATGTTGAAGGAATGCAGATGAGTTATAGAGATAAGAAGAAAACTTGATGCGGATTGGATGAACTTTAAGACTGTTTTTATAGAGATAGTATAAAGAACAAGACGAGCTATCATCCAAGTCAAAGAGCAATGTGTTTTTTCCCGATCAGTGAAAAAGACATTTTTTTTAGAAACTCGGAGCCTTCAATCTCGTTTGTCAACAACATCAGGCGATTTGTTTCTATCTTCAACCGCACTAAATTCATAGAGTTAGGCCTCGAGGCTTTGCAGGACTTGTCGGGTCACGGACGGCTCTCTTTTTCAACTATCTACAGTGTTTTTTAACGCACCGTTTTCTTCAGTCTATTTACTTGCTGTCGATCCTTTTTAATGATGCCAAAAGGGGGAGAAGTTTTAGACTAGAACATTAATATTGTTTAAATTGTTAAACTTGTTATATATGCTTGGAATTATTTTTTTTTTTTTGCTTGAAAAACTAACGCACATTCTCAGGGGGAGCTTAAGTATTAATACAGGCTTCAGGTTCTATCAAGTATTTGTCATCATCAAAAAGGGGGAGATTGTTAAACCTAAGGTTTCAAGTTTTGTGTAATTATATATTTACACATGGATTTTGATGATAACAAATGAATTCATAGAATAAAGGAGTCTCAAGCTCAAGTTATCTACACAATGGAGTCAAGCACATCAAGAAACCAAGCATGAGCAAGAAGGGAGCAAGTTCACATTAAAGTCATAGAATAATGTTGTAAATCTCTTTAAAATTCGAAATTAGGATTAAGGCTCAAAAATTAATATTTTATCATAAAGCATTAAAATACATTTTCCACATGTGCATGAATATTTTGAAAATTAAATTTGAAAATTTTGAAAGATAATTGATTGTCATCTTTCACATGTGCATGCCATGATTAAAGGGTTGAACTTTGAAAATATTAAAGATGATTGATTGTCATCTTTCACATGTGCATGTTTTATTTGAATATTTTCAAAAGTGATTGATGCTTTTCTTGACTTATGCAAAAGGAAGATGCCTTTGTTTGAAAATTTTGAAAAGTAAAGTGTGCTCCTTTTGTCATATGCAAAAAGTAAAAGATTAGGTTTGAATTTTTTGAAAAGTAAAGTGTGCTCATTTTGTCATATGCAAAAAGTAAAAAGATTAGGTTTGAAATTTTTGAAAAATGAATGATGATGTCTTTGACATGTGAATCTTTTTAAATTTGAATATGAAGTCTCATATGCCTATAAATAGATCATTTGAGAGCTTCACATTCACAACACCAAGAGCATACAACTCTCATTCAAAGCTTTCATTCTCTCTTCTCTAAGCATTGAGCCTTAACCCTTGTTCATTTTGAGAGATATAGTTTGTGCTTGTATTGTTCTTATTTCACTCATTGAGGAGTGTTTTCTGATATCCTACCCACTATCAATTCTTGTATCAGTAAAAGGGTGTGTACAACCCTTGTGCGTGTAGAAAGTGTTCTACACAGGGAATCGTTGAATCACCACGTGTAAGGTGATTGCAAGTGTAGAGGGTGTTCTACACGGATCCTTTGTAGCGGTGTTGTTCAAAGGTGTAATAGGTTTCTATCTCCACCTGAAGGAGATTGAATAGTGAATTCGGGGATCCTCAAGGGGTAGCTTGAGGCGAGGACGTAGGCAGTGGGGCCGAACCTCGTTAACATACTGAGTTTGCTTCTCTCTTACCCTTACTCTTTATATTTATTGTTGTTTCATATTTTGTTTATATTTTATATTATATATTTGATTTATAATTGTTATTTTGTTAAATACAACTCAATTCACCCCCCCTCTTGTGTTAGTCATCTGGGCAACATTTATATTCTAAAATTAAAATTTATATGTTATCTCAAATGTTATAACTTATATTAAGATTTATAAAATTAGTTTTATGTTATATTAATTTTATGTTATTAGATTATTAGACATGAATAATAAAATTTTAAAATTTGATGTTATATTAATTAGCAATTTAGTATATAATACATATATATATATTCATATAATATAAAAAATCATATAAAAAATTATTGTATATAATTAAAAAATATATATATAAACCAATCCGGTATTATAAAAAGCAAAACTGGAACCGAATCAATTTTGAACTGATTTTGAAAAATCGGAACCAGTACCGAACCGAACCAGTTTTACACCAGTCTAGTCCGATTATCCAGTTTTCAATTTTTTTTTATTTATTTTTATTTTTTCTAGCCCTACATATTACAATCTGACTTTAAAAAATGAACCTTTTCATTCCTAAACTCTAATTTTAGGCCCCGTTTGGATTGTAAAATAGTTTGGTTTAGCCTCATCTCATCTTATTTCATCATATTTCATTTAAACATCCAAATACCTCAAACACAAACACTTTTTAATTTCAAATTTTTAACTTTTTCATCTAATTATTATCTAATCATTACAACTTTTTCAAACTTAAAAGAAAAAACATAAAAAATAATTCAATTGTTTCAAATTTTAAAAAATAATATTTTAATTTTATAATATTTTTATTCAACTTTTTTCCTTTCATTTCTCAAAATCTCATTAAACATTTTAACTCAAATAATTTTATTACTATTCATAAATAATTTTATTACCATTCGAAGTCTTCTTTTGTGTTGAGATTGAGAGAGAAGTTTTTTTTCACTAGAAAGGGATTACAAAATGTAAAGTGACTCCGTTAATTTTAAATTTTGTCATCCCATCTAAATCCGTTAATGTAACATAGTTAAGTAGTTTTTATATGTCTATCATTTTAATGGGGAGGTACTTAAAAATTAACTGAAAAAGATAAAAATAAAACAATATTTTTCCTTTCCAAAATATTAGCCATAATTAATAGACTATATATTTGCTTTCAAAGAGCACCCATTTTGCTTACCAACTGCATGGGAAATAGCCCATGAAGACTTGGATTGCCTTAAATGGGCCCAACTATAGATTTCCATATGTCCGGCCCATGCATGCACGAAGATTTGTATTGCGTTACCAATTTCATGAACTATATATAAAGGTACGCAAGAAGTTAAAACCCTGAAACAAATAGAGAGCAGAGCAGAGCACAACAAATGCGAAGCATCGAAGAAGGCGCAGATAAGATATGCGCATCCAGTAATGCCCACAACAGACACTTGTGTCCATTACAGACATCATTCATTAAATCCTAAAAAAGTTAAATCGTTTCACCCAAATAATAGTAGAATTTGATAAAATCAAGAATGTATAACAGTAATATTTCTCAAAATGGTACGTACGTAGTTCTTATTTTCACGAGTATTCTACCAGTAATCCGAAAAACAAACAAACAAACAAACAAATGCATGCAAGCATGCACAGATATATAAGAGGACCACATGCATGATGCAAGAGCTAGATCAGGCGGTACTCTACTCAGAAAGCTGCATGCAAGAACATGCATGGATCGATGCAGGAAGTTTCTTCAGATATGCATATGTATATATATAGGCATTCATTCTATATATGTCATGACTTAATTCGTACGTGGAGCTCAATCGAACAATATTCATAAGGATCATGTATGCATGCATGACGACATGCAACTTGCCTTTCTAGCTAGCGGCGACTTGTCGCACATGCGCCGCTTGATCAGCTATATATGTTTGGATCAAGTTGTATATATCATGTATATGTGGCTGTCCACATGAATACTTTTGTTTTTGTTCCCTTTTGATGATCTGCTTTTGTATATTATTTTTGGACCAAATCCCATTAACCTAATTTATAATTTTGGATCAAATCCCAGTGCATATATACGAGCAGTTCTACTGCCACTCAATCGTGCCGACTCAACAGTATTCATGAGATTGTCAAATATCATCATGTTCTTGATAATATTTTTAAAATCAAATTACTACTAATTAGGATTTCTTAAAAAAAAAAAAAAAAATCATGTGGGCGACAATTTGGATCTATTAGAGCGCATGGGTTTTGTCTTTTTGTGTTAAGTGAGAAGTGACAAAGATTGGAGGCTAGCGATAGCCAAATTGATTAAAAATGTGATATTTAAAGTCATAAAGTAAGTAATTATTGTAATTTTCTTTTTTAAAAAAATAAATAAATATGAAATTTATATAAAAATTTAACTTTTTAATAAAAATTTCTCTATTTTTTTTTTTTAAAAAAAATACGACATGTGTTGACGCCTGGTGCGTGAGGAACTGGAGGCATATCTCTTGCAAGAAAAGTCGAGCATAATTATAAGTTGGGGAGGCTGTACTTGTTCTTCTGGTATTTCTCGTGCACAAGCCACTTACCTTTTACTCAATCAACTAGAGGAGGAATTAATTACCTGGGGAAGCCTCGTGCATATATATATATACACACACACACACGTCCTTTGATTTTTTCAAAAGAGTAACGATGTCATTGTCATTTAAATGATAATTGATAGAAAAAGTCACTTGAATTAATGTGTATCATCATGATCAAGCTTACGTGACTGACTGAAAATGTCAAGATTTAAAATGAAGAGTAATAATATTATTATTATATATTTTTGATTTCGTCACCCGAAAGATAGCTAGAGTCAAGAAATTAAATAATTAATTTCACCAACTCCTTCTAGATCATGATTATGTTTGTAATAGTGTGAAATCTAGATTAAAACGACGTACCGTTACATATTAGGTGGAAATCATGGAAATTAAGGCATTAACCAAACATGGAAATTAAGATATATACATTAGATCAAACATGATCTGGCATGGGTCTAAATATACTTTGTCAAACATTTCAAGTAGCTTAATTAATTTACTGGCCGGCCGGGTACGTTAACATGAACGCGTTTGTCCCATCGATGTCATTCATGATGATATTCATTTCCTTTATTTATTTATTTATTTTTTTTTGAAATGAACATGTATACTTCTCATTCACTATAAACCTTCATTACAAAATTTATCTTGTAAAACAAAAGAACAAACTTCTATAGGACTATTTTCTATCCAAATCTTTTCTTCCGTATATGACATGGCTAATTTGGCCAGTTCATGGGCAACTTTATTGCCCTCCCTGTGTATATGCTGTAAGCTCCACGTTTTTCTGTTAATGAATATCACCCTTAAATCTTCTATAATCTGTCCATACCAGGTACTGCATTCTTCCTTGTTATTTATCCCTTCAATGACTACTGCTGCGTCTCTTTCAAATACAACTCCAGAAATATTCAGTTCTATACATAACTGAACTGCACGCCATAAAGCATACAACTCAGCTACCAAAGCATTACATACATTCATTTTTTGCATGCACAAAGATACCAGAACCTCTCCCTCTTCATCCCGTAAAACCACTCCTGCTCCCATCCTCATCTGTTTTGAGTCATACGCTGCATCCCAATTCAGTTTTACCATCTCAGCCTCTGGTTTCCTCCATCTAATTTCAGATCGGATGACCACATGCCTTGACAATTTCACATTAATCTCCTTACTTGCCATCTGGTATTCCCACAGGTCCTCTAATGCTTTCCTTACCACTCTACTAGGACTAATAAAGGAATCTTCAAACACCACTTTATTTCTCCTAAACCATAAGTTTCTCATTATTATTGCCACCCTTCCTAAATCCTCCTTTTTCAGTTTCTGTGCTAATAACTTCCAGATCAAGTAAAAATCCCTGCCGTTGCTACTCCATTTTTGTACCGGGCTTTGTGGGTCAGACCACACATCAGATGCAGCTCTACAACCCCAAAGAGAGTGAGCTACAGATTCCTCTTCATTTAAACATATCGGACACCATGCATCTTGGACTACTTTCCTCTTAACCAGGTTCTCTTTTGTTGGAAGACAGTTACTAATAGCTTTCCAAACAAAATTTTTAACAGCAGCAGGAACTTTTAACTCCCATATCCCCTTCCACACTTCCACTTCATCCTGGCCATAAGATGTCTCACCCTTTTTCCTCCTCTTCACACTCATATCCAAGTGATAAGCACTCTTCACCGAGAATAGGCCTGTTTTAGTAAAACCCCAAATCATTTTATCTCTTAACCCCAATTTACTCACAGGTATTTTGCAAATAACCTCAGCTTCCTCTTTCCCCAACACTTCTTCAATGAATTTCTCCTTCCATTCTTTTGTTTCCACATCAATAAATTCAGCAACCTTTGCCTCCTTATCTAGTATCCTCACAGGTTTGTTCACAGCCCTCCACATAAAAGATGACTTCACCCATTTGCTTTCCCATATCTTCACATCTCTTCCATTGCCAATACGCCATACCAGACCTTCTTTAAGTAAGTTTATAGCACTCCACAAGCTTCTCCACATCACTGATGGACACCACCCTAGTTTTGCTGTGAGAAGGTTCTGATGCTTAAAGTATTTCTCTTTTAGGATCTTTGCAGATAAAGAATTTGGATTTACCAAAACCCTCCAGCATTGCTTGGTCAACATGGCTCTATTAAAACTGTCAATATCCCTAAAACCCATCCCTCCTACCTCCTTCATGGCTCCCATTTTATCCCACTCTTTCCACTGAATCTTATTTTCATTATGTTTCTGTCCCCACCAGAATCTAGCCATAAGGAATGAGATCTCATTGCACAACTTCTTTGGTAAACGAAAGACACTCATATGGTATGTGGGAATCGCCTGTATGACAGCTTTCAACAGAATCTCTTTACCCGCTTGAGATAGGAATTGATTCTTCCAACTATTTAGCCTCTGCCACACCTTATCTTTAATGCTTCTAAAAGCATTATACCTAGATCTCCCTACCACCGCAGGTAGACCCAAGTATTTCTCACAATTTCCACTCATTTTTGCACCCACAGCCTCCAGGATCTGCTTTCTTACTTGCTGATTTGTATTGCCATTGAACATGATCGAGGTTTTCTGCTCATTAAGACACTGACCTGAAGCTCCTTCATACATCTCTAGGAGCTTTCTTAAGCTTCTCCATTCCCCAACTGATGCCTTGCAGAATAGGATACAGTCATCAGCAAACATCAGATGACTTACTCTTGTTCCACCTCTAGAAACATTTACTCCCTTTATAACCCCTCTTTTCTCAGCCCAGCTCATTAAACTGCTCAACCCTTCAGCACACAAGAGAAACAAGTAGGGAGACATAGGATCCCCTTGCCTCAGACCCCTAGTAGGGGTAATGATTTCACCAGGGATACCATTAACCAGAACTGAATATTTCACTGAAGAAACACAGCTCATAATCAACTTAATCCATCTCTCACAGAAGCCCAACTTTCTCATTACCCCTTCCAAAAACCTCCATTCCACACGGTCATAAGCTTTAGACATGTCTAGTTTTAGAGCCATACTCCCAATCTTCCCTCTTTGTCTCCTTTTCATCGAATGAAGCAATTCATAAGCCACTAAAATATTATCTGAAATTAATCTCCCCGGGATAAAAGCACTTTGCTGCTGGGAAATAACTTCTGTTAGCACAACCTTAAGTCTGTTTGCTAGAACTTTAGCCACAATCTTATACATGACATTACACAGACTTATAGGTCTGTATTCACTAACCAACTCAGGGTCTTTAACTTTCGGGACTAAGGCAATAAAAGTATAGTTCATCTGCTCCAAATCCCCTCCTCCCTTTAAAAAATCCAGAACTGCCTGGCACACTTCCACCCCCACTATATGCCAATACTGTTGAAAAAAACAGGCCCCGAACCCGTCAGGCCCTGGAGATTTGAAAGAGCCCATCTGAAAGATTGCTTGCTCCACTTCAGCTTTATTAAAATCTTTCAGCAATTTATCATTCATTTCCGGGGTTACTTTTTGCTCTACTTTCTGCAAACAAACTTCCAGTTCTTCCTTTATTCAATTAGCTGCTTCATGTCTATTATTTAAAGCTGGTTGTCGATCTATACGTTAATGGGTAAACAAGAAAGCTAGCTATCTAATTTCACGAGTTACTTTAATTTCTCACCAATATTTAATGAATGAGAAATAAAGTGAACATCATTAATAATATATTATACAAAAATTTTATATACAGTCATTTTTACATATTTTTTATACACATCACTAATGTGATTGATTATATCACTTTTAAAGTTCTTTTATACGCAAACAAATGTCACACACGAACACATATATAGTTTAAGTTAATAGAGAATATCCTTCCCTTGCGAGCTTATTAAATTGTAAGGGTAAGTACTACTATATATGAAAGTGTTTGTACCATGCATTTGGAATCTGATGTAGCTTTAATTTGTTGCTGGGTCTCATATAAAATAATCTTAAAAATTAAATTAAAATATCTTGATAGCTCGACGCGTGTTTTGCTCATATCACAATTTTTTGACGAAATTAAGTTTATCTTAAAAAGTCAATTTTAGAAACCAAACTCATATTTCGTTCTAGAAACTTAGAAAGTCGTTGCATGACTTATGAATAATTTCTTTGATGATGACATGCATGATGCGTGGTCAAAGTTTCAATACTTGTAACATATATATAGAAAATAGATAAATAAAAATTGATTGATTGTGATTTTTGTTTTTTATTTTTTACTTAATGGTTAATTAAAGAAGTGATTATTAGTGAATTGATTTTTTTTAAAAAATTTTTAAAATTATTTAAAGATATTTAAAAATAGTTAAAAGAAAAACAAATAAAAAAAATATATTTACACCTATCGATAGCTATAGAATGCAGGAATACCATTCTCCATCCCCTAGCATGGTCCAATTTAGATTCCAGTCTAGAATTCGACATTTTGATTTTACCATTACAATGTGATGGCCTATGTATATATTTAATTAATAAAATCCCTCAAATGAGTTAGTTTTGCAATGGATACAATCCTTACCGTTGAATGTCACGTGATGTGTCACAATCGAGATTTTTCCGATGCTATTTCTGTTGGGATATTAATACAATAAAACCTTATAGAATTTAGAGAGATGGTAATTATAGTCGTGAATATATAAACATTATATAATAATTTTAAAAAATAAATAAATATATAATTTATATAAAAAAATTAATTTTTTTGTTGAACTTAAGATTTCAAGTTTTGTGTAATTATATATTTACACATGGATTTTGATGATAACAAATGAATTCAAAGAATGAAGGAGTCTCAAGCTCAATTTGTCCACACAATGGAGTCAAGCACATCAAGGAACCAAGCATGAGCAAGAAGGAAACAAGTTCACATTAAAGTCATAGAGAAATGTTGTAAATCTCTTAAAATTCGAAATTAGGATTAAGCTCAAAAATTAATATTTTATCATAAAGCATTAAAATACATTTTTCACATGTGTATGAATATTTTTGAAAATTAAATTTGAATATTTTGAAAGATAATTGATTGTCATCTTTCACATGTGCATGCCATGATTAAAGGTTTGAACTTTGAAAATATTAAAGATGATTGATTGTCATCTTTCACATGTGCATGTTTTATTTGAATATTTTCAAAAGTGATTGATGCTTTTCTTGACTTATGCAAAAGGAAGATGCCTTTGTTTGAATATTTTGAAAAGTAAAGTGTGCTCCTTTTGTCATATGCAAAAAGTAAAAAATTAGGTTTGAAATTTTTGAAAAGCAAAGTGTGCTCCTTTTGTCATATGCAAAAAGTAAAAAGATTAGGTTTGAAATTTTTGAAAAATGAATGATGATGTTTTTGACATGTGAATCTTTTTAAATTTGAATATGAAGTCTCATATGCCTATAAATAGATCATTTGAGAGCTTCACATTTACAACACCAAGAGCATACAACTCTCATTCAAAGCTTTCATTCTCTCTTCTCTAAGCATTGAGCCTTAACCCTTGTTCATTTTGAGAGATATAGTTTGTGCTTGTATTGTTCTTATTTCACTCATTGAGGAGTGTTTTCTGATATCCTACCCACTATCAATTCTTGTATCAGTAAAAGGGTGTGTACAACCCTTGTGCGTGTAGAAAGTGTTCTACACAGGAAATCGTTGAATCACCACGTGTAAGGTGATTGCAAGTGTAGAGGGTGTTCTACACGGATCCTTTGTAACGGTGTTGTTCAAAGGTGTAATAGGTTTCTATCTCCACCTAAAGGAGGTTGAATAGTGAATTCGGGGATCCTCAAGGGGTAGCTTGAGGCGAGGACGTAGGCAGTGGGGCCGAACCTCGTTAACATACTGAGTTTGCTTCTCTCTTACCCTTACTCTTTATATTTATTGCTGTTTCTTATTTTGTTTATATTTTATATTGTATATTTGATTTATAATTGTTATTTTTTTTAAATACAACTCAATTCACCCCCCTCTTGTGTTAGTCATCTGGGCAACATTTTTAATAATAAATTTTATTTTCTTTTAAAATAATTACATTACATTTATACATTTTATATGACACGTATCATTACTCGATAATCTAATGTCAACTGAACTCAACTGGTGTCACGCATAAATACTGTCAAACTCATTTTCCAATGGGATGTTGGTCATAAATTGATGAGTACACGCCATTATATAAGCTTTATATAGATGTGTATCTTTTCTCTCTCTCTAAAAAATGATACATGCCTGCACACAAATTTTATAAAAATAAATTTATAAAAATGATAACTTTATATATATATATATATATATATATAGTATACCATATTGTACTTAATTTTATTATAAAATAAATTTAATAAATATCATATGAAATCATGTTAATTTATAAATTTATTTATATAATTCTCATTTGAAAATAAGATATGTAGTACTTACTCTATTCAAACTAAGAATAAAATTAATCAATTTATGACAATTAAATTCCATTCATTTATGCAGAGGTTTTTTTATATGAAAAGGTTCCGGAAATCTTTTGACCAAACATGCAAGGGAGCAATTAAAGAAGTATAATTTTTTTTTCTTTTTTTTTTCTCGGCTTTTAAGACCATCACAATTCACAACTATATATATATATATATATATATATATATATATATATATATGATTGGGATATAAACTCGTGTTACATAATATGTCAAAATCATGATTGTAATGTCAAATTTAGATTAAAACAAACACGTGTTACATAATATGTTCAAGAGTCATATATATATGGATTTTTGTTGTGAAAGGCAACCAAACATGGAATAGAGATTATATATATATATATATTTATATAGGGATAATACGTTCAAACTAGATCGAGTACTACAATTATTTTATCTGTTTGTGTATCGTTTTAAGGTTGTTGGGTAAAAACAAATGTTTAATAAACGGAGCTTTTATGAGCTTGTTTTTAACCAAGGATTCTCTCGTAGATCGGAAGGGTTTGTTTGGAGTTGTATTAGGGGTCATAAAAAGTATTTAAATAATTTTAAAAGTTGAAATTAAGTTATTTGGTTGTCACATATTAAAATAATTTTAATCTTAAAAAAATTAAAAAGTATTTTTTAAGAAAAACATCAAATTTATATTTCCGTGTAATGTAGAATTTTAAGGAAGACTCTCAATAAACGAAAATATCCATATAAATTTAAAATAATTAAAATATTACATTTTTAATGAATTTTGTTTATGTTGTACTTACTAAAAATCCTATTAAGCTGTTTTTGTCGCTATAACTTATTGTATTATAATATTTGAATTCTATAAAAGATATGATTATAAATTTTAAAAAATCAACTAAACTTTTATAAAAAGTACTTTTTATATTATTTTTAAATAAATGTAATATGTTTAAAACTATTTTAGACATATAGTTACCAAACAGTAAATAAATTTTTTTTTTTATTTGCATAGCTTATTATTTAAACTCTACAACTAAAAATCCCAAAACTAAAATTTATGTTACTCACCACAATCCCAAACATGCGTGAAGTTATAGTTGGTTAAATGATTAAGAGATAATTATTTTTTTTCTTTTGTTTTTTTAAAAAAACTATTTGTAATTGCAATTTGCTTCTCTTTTTTCTTCTTTTTAACAGTTTAACTTATGAAGCATCATGGTTTATCTTTCTATGATTATCATGGTATATATCCTTCAATGAGGTATTTGCAAGAAAAATGGTATACCTTTTATTAAATAAATAAAATTGTGAGATACCATCTTTAAAAAAAAAAAAAAAAAGGAGCTCTGTTTGCTCATGTGGATACTAATTTAAGTTATATATATAACAATTAAAAGCTGTCAATTTTATTTAATGTATACCTAAATGACAATGTTTTGTGGGGGCACAAATTTCGTGAATGGGATGAAATTATTGGTTAGGTGCTTAAAGATATTTTGATGATAATAGAGGGGAAAAAAATAAATAAATCAAGAGATAACAAGATATATATCTCACTTTTTTTTTAAAGTAAACTGTCAATTTATTTATCAGATAAACTTACATACATGATCAGATATATTTTAGAATGTCTCAATATCAAATATGGCATCATAAACTAAAATAATGCATTTAAAACTTTACCAATACATTATTTCTTTTTTATCTCTCACTTTATAATTACTAATAAATATTAAGCCATTTGTAAAGGTGTAACCCAATTATTATTTTTAACATTTTACAATTTTTAATGAATATTTTCAAATAATATAACATATAAAAGGTTAAACACGTGATGAAACCCTAATCCTTAGGCCTTAAGGCTTCTTAGATCGGCTACTACTTTGCCCACTTCTGTTCTTTTTTAGCAGCCAGAGGTTTAAATTACAACAATGCCATCACTATAAAATATCTATCCAAAGCCTGGGAGTAGACTGTAAAAATTCAGAGAGCATTAAGGGTAGACTCAACATTTAAAGCAAAAGGCAAGATCATATTCTTTTGATTTTGAGTCATCTTTTGGCAATTATTTTATAGAAAGTAAAAGACAAAGAAGTGGACTGCATTTTGCTTTTAAAGCAGAAGCCATGGAAAGTAAAATCTGAAAATAATTGTGCATTGGGTTCTGATAAAGTTGAGAGAAGGGTTTGGAAGATTTTGGGTTATGGGTCGAGGAAAGTGATGTTGGTAGGGTCACAGCTAAAGCCTAAACTTGTCTTTTTCTCGATATTTTTTGCAAATTATTTCATCACATTTTATTAAATTTTTTATATATAAAATTAATAATTTAATTATTTTTTAAAATTTAAAATAATAATAATATTAAAAAATAATATTTTATTAAATTTTTATTTTTTATTTAAAATTATCAAATTTCATCTCATTTCTAAATTCTAACAAGTTAAAATTATAGATAAATAAGAAGACATAATATTGATACCTTTTTAATATTGCTCTATCATTTCAAGTACGAAATTGTACTTTTGCTCTTCCCATTCAAAAACCCATCATCTTAATCACAATGTAATGTGATTGGATCATCATTCTTTATTCATTTCAAAATTATTTTGACACTTTTTTGAAAAAAACTTTAATCCAAAGAATTTGGGTCGAGATTTTGTTCTTTATTTTAAATTTTATCCTCTCTATCATACTTAGAAATGTAATACACTTTGAGTGTGACTTCATATATCAACTATTTAAATGAATAATCATAAAATAATAATAAATAATAATAATTAAAATTTTTTTATGCAGTAGAGTATCTTCTTATTTCAATCTCTCACACGTTCAAAAGATACATGAGAATTTAATATCACGATATTAAAAAATTTCTGTAAAAAGAAAAAAAAGGAAAAAGAAAGATACACCAAAGCTTTAATAAATGAAGGAAAAAGCAATTGATGCTTTGAAATGACTCCAACAGAAACAAGCATACACACACACATGAATAAAGAGAAGCTCGTTTAAGATGGAGGTTATAATGAACCAATCAATCAAACTACATGCCGTTTTAATTCGTTTACTTAAATTATTAAAACGCGTACGGCACCAACAACCTATTTTCATCTCAAAATTATTATAGCTTATAATATATCATGGAATATATATAGCTTATTACTAAAATCCAAAGTTATGAATATTTTTGTCTTGCATTTCAAATATAGGAATGTCTACATGGAATCTTAGGCCAACTTATTTTTATATTTTTGTCATAAAAAGCTTTAAGTATAACCACATCATTTTTTTTTCCTTTTTTGGGCTTTAACGGTTTAGGAACCATTATTTTATTTACATGATTTCATATAATATATTAGATTTATTTTATTATAAAAATAGTTTTACGATCCAACATACTACTATATGAAATTACGTCAGTTTGTCAGTTTATTTTTATGAGATTTTTCTTGTGATTAAAACATATCTCTAAATATTATAGAGACCTTTTGATATGTATGACTTTCTTAGTTGAGAATCTTAAATTCTTTAGATCCTATTATAAAATACAAAAACTCTTAAAACTAAATGAGCAAGAGAAATTGAGAAATACCATTTTTATAAGGTATATATCGTGTCATACACTACTACATAAGTTAATATGTTAACAACTTTGATAAAGAAGAATATCATTAAAGAAGTGAAAATAAAAGGAAGAAAGGCGTAGAAATTACGCGCGTGATTGTATTTTCCGGGAAAAAAATAAAAAAAAGGAGATGATGGTGCAGCTCACCAAACATGAGGACAGAAGGAAATAAACTCAACCGTTTATTATAAACCATAATGAATACCATACGTGTATATATATATATATATATATGTATGTATGTTTGTGTGTATACATATTACAGTAATATGAAGTAACATTTGTTTTTTAAACTTCTGTTATGGGCTGTTGTCTCGGACCTTTCCTCTCTCTTCTCTCTCTTTCTGGAACTGTTCTCACGAAAAGATGATGAAGAACTCTGACTTCAATCCTTGCCTCCTATTTCTTTGCTGAATTTCTTATTTAAATTTCTCCGTTGAAACATTCTTTTACGTATATTATATATATATATATGCGACTGCCATTGGGAGAAAAACTAAGAGAGAGAGAGAGAGCTGCTAGAAATGGCGGTGAGTATTACCGCCGGTATTCTGATCGCGGTGGCGCTGTTGCCTGCTGCTTTGGTTATGTGCGGCTTCCCGGCGACTCTGAAGCTGGAGAGAGCGTTTCCGGTTGGCCAACGAATCGAATTGAGCGAACTCAGGGCTCGGGACATGGCCAGGCATGGAAGAATGTTGCAGTCGTCTTCTGATGGTGTCATCGATTTTACCGTCCAGGGTACCTACGATCCGTACATCGTCGGGTAATTATTTGATAGACGTGCGCGCGCGTGCTTTTCTTAATATGATTTTGGATGTTGAGTTATGGGTGGTGTTTCGTTTCGTAGTGTCTTTTGTTTCTGATGCGATAGTGTTGGAGCGAGTTTGGATTTTCTGTGGGTTTGATTGATTTTGGAGCATGAGCTATCATTTTGAGTAGTTTGCTTTTGTCGGTTTTCTTATTGATGGGATTCTGAGGTTCTACGTTTGTTTATATATATTTCTTTATCTGCTTCTTATATAGTGCAAGTTTTTCAGTTTCTAAATTTGTAAATTCTCCTCTCTATTGGTTCCTTTTCTTTCTTTCCCCCTTTTTTGTGTGCTTTAGTGCTTAGTACAAAAACTCATTCTCTTTTAGTACTAGTTCTTCCCTCTTTCTTTGGCTAATTTTTGGTTTGCCTTCGATTGTCTGTGTTTCTCTGTAATTTGCGGGAGATTTTTCATCAAAATTTGACTGATTTGTGCATTTTTAATAGGCTTTATTTTACCAAAGTGCAATTGGGTTCCCCTCCAAGAGAATTCTATGTGCAGATTGATACGGGAAGTGATGTTTTGTGGGTTAGTTGTAGCGGCTGCAATGGTTGCCCCGAAACGAGTGGACTCCAAGTATCACTTTTGCTCACTCATATTCTTTATTTTATATGGTTACGTCCCACGATAGGAGCAATATACTGCTATGAATTTTCAATACAGTTGCTTGTTTTTCTTACAGATCCAGCTCGAATTCTTCGATCCTGGGAGCTCATCAACAGCTTCATTGGTCTCTTGTACAGACCAGAGATGCAGTGTTGGAGTTCAATCATCAGATGCCACTTGCTCTAGTCAGAACAATCAATGCGCATACGGATTCCAGTATGGAGATGGCAGTGGGACATCGGGCTATTATGTATCAGACTTGATGCATTTTGACGCAATTCTTGGGGGTGCAGTGACCACAAATTCTTCAGCTCCTGTTGTTTTTGGGTGAGAAATCATTTTTTTCGAGACTAAGTAGTATTCTTTTTTGGTATCTGGTACGAGCTTGGAAGTCATTGCCTCAGGTAGTGGATCATGAAACAGGTGTAGCACTTCACAGACAGGAGACTTGACAAAATCAGATAGAGCAGTTGATGGGATCTTCGGTTTTGGACAACAGGAGATGTCTGTCATCTCACAACTTTCTTCACGGGGAGTGACACCAAAAGTATTCTCCCACTGCTTGAGAGGGGACGATGCTGGTGGTGGTTTATTGGTGTTCGGCGAAATCGTGGAGCCTAATATAGTTTACAGTCCACTTGTCCCATCACAGTATGTTCTTTTTCCTCGGAAATAATTTGCTACAGCTAATATTCTGCAATATCTCATTAAATACTTTATTTTGCTCCAAGTTATCTTCAGCAAATGTAAATTGTATGAAGTACAGTCATGGATTTTAGCTTGACTTTTTTTTTTTTTTTGATACATTTGGGGAGGGGGGGTTTCGAACTCCAAACCTCCATTTTGAAGGCTGGGGGTAAATGCCAATTAGGCCACAGGCCTTTGGCTGGATTTTAGCTTGACTTCTTCGTGCGTTTTCAGAGATTTTTTTTTATAGGTTCTTTTTGCTAAGTAGCTTTATAGGTTTCAATACAAAACATATTGTACATATATGACTTTTCACAGCTTCCATGATTGAAAGATTTGAGACAGTTAGTTTCTGTATTTATGATCAATGGTGCTTTGTCATCCTTGTGATTCTAACAGTTTTTAAAGGGACTGCTGCAAGAGTGTCTCACTCTCTCTCTTTTTTATTTTAATCATTGCCAAAGAAGATTATTGTTGAAACATCACGAACTTTGTAATGGTATCTTGGAGGTCATATGGTTCACATCAGTTTAACATACGCAAATTGTTGCCTATTTTGGGGTTCAAAAGTTTCTTCTTTTCTTAAATCAACACAGGGACTTGTCTGAAAGGTTGGGTGAAAATATATAATAGAAAGAAAAGGTGCAGCCCAAGTAATAGTTTGTCTTTAATTGTATATTGTAACTAGTCATTATTAAGATTCACCATTCCTTTGAGTTTGTTATGCTTTGAGGGATCTTTGTTATGCAAGTTGTCGGTAATGTTTTCAATTCACAAATCTGAAAATATTAGATTCCTAGATATTTCACGTTGTGGTGGGACTCCCCATTTGGGCCATTTTAAGCTATAAAGGATTAGCATATTCACGAATTTGGCTGCCATGTTGCTTAAATAAGTTTGTTTTGAAAAAGGGAAAACGGTCTCATGGGCATCGCAAATGCCGGAGGGTAAGAAGATGTGGCTCAAATAGTTGAAGGAGATGGGGATGGTGTGGTTTTGACTTTCTTTGTAGCTTTGAGTATTTTTGTTTAGAACTTTTATCACCTTATGTTCAGCAGATCTTTTTTTATTTTTTCATTTTATTTGGTTCATTATGTTCAGTACCAACAGTTGGTACGTAGTCTTTGCTATGCTCTTGGATAGTGCCCTGAGCAAGTTCATGAAGAAGATTGGTGTTGGCTTGATCTTACGAGTTCACCATGACAAAGGATATCAACCCATAATATTCTTGAGCTTTGCAAGATGGTTAGAAAAACCTTGTGTATGGCTTCGAAAATATGTTTACGATGTCTTAGTGTTAATAACCATGAACTGAATCTGTCTTGGGGATGCTAATTGATGTGTTAAAATCAGTGTGAGAGTCAAGCTCTGACTTTCCAACTTTATTTTGAGTTGATAAACACAGAAAGGGCAGATACCTATCACGAATTACTTTGAAGTGACAAACCAACTTGAATCACGTGAACCATTTTACCTCAGATTCTTAATTTTCTTCTACAAGTTTATTCGCTGGAAGAAAAGGAGTATATGAAGCCCCATTAAGCAGAAGCCCCATTAAAAGGAGTGCTCTGAAAGAGTCACTTGAGCTGCACTACTTGGCTTGAAAATTAAATAGCTGTCCTTGAGATGCAGGGGCACAATCTTTGATCTATTTAAAATTTATTTTAAATTAAAAAAAAAAAAACTAGTGCAGCTGAGTAAGAAAGCCACTTCAGAACTCTTATTTTGGAGAGGTTTTCTTGGGAGCATCTAGTGCCTGTAGGTCTCCTGAACATTTGTAGGTTTCAACTCAAATATAATATGTCAAAGTTTTTGTTATTTTTTTCCATTTTTGTTTTCTAATAAGTGCTTCAAAAGATTGGATCCTATAAAACTACTTGACTGCAGTCGGTTTGACTGATCACTTGTCGGTTCAAAATTTCAGGCCTCATTATAATTTGAATCTTCAGAGCATTTCTGTCAATGGCCAAACATTATCCATTGATCCAGAGGTATTTGCAACATCAAGCAACCGAGGAACCATAGTTGATTCCGGGACAACTTTGGCATATCTTGCAGAAGAAGCGTACAGTCCTTTCGTCACTGCTGTATGTTTCTATTGATCAAACTCTTGTTGCTTCATAAACTACTTAGTATGCTATTTTTGAGAGAAATATTTTACGAATGCAAGCTTTTACTTGTTAACATGCCTTTCAGATGGATGAGAAAATAATAGCTTTTGTTCATGAGTGATTTTATGTGTATTTGGGAAAAAATTGAAGCATGTGATCTTCTTATAATGCAGATAACAAGTGTTGTTTCACAATCAGCACAACCTGTTCTTTCCAAAGGAAATCAATGTTATTTAATTACCTCCAGGTTTGCTTTCTGCTTATATCATCTCAGTTCCTTCTTGCTAGAGTGCTAGTCTTTTCAGATGATCTTAAATCTGAACCATCACATACTTTGTATTCAGTGTCACTGATGTATTTCCTCAAGTTAGTTTAAACTTCGCTGGTGGCGCATCCATGATTCTAAGACCTCAGGATTATCTCCTACAGCAAAATTCCGTTGTGAGTTTTGAAATTTTAATCTTCCTATTCTCTTTTCCCTATTTTTTTTAATTGTTGAGGACTGGTCTGAATATTTGCTTTTGCATATAAATCAGAGGTGGGTTGGAGCGGGAAGCAATTTACCCTATTCCTTTGAAAATTCCCTTCCATTGGTGCCACATGCTTTGATTATTTGGCTCCTTCTTCTATTTCAGGCTTTTGAAAACATGTTTACAATGTTAACCTCTTAAGTATGTCTATTTAACCACTCTTTCCCTTCTCCAAACTTGCGGGAAAATAAGCATGCATATATGCAGTGTAACTCGCCTCTCACTTTAAGTCCATTAATGGCTTCAGGAATATTGCATGACCAGATTTGATGTCCTGTAGTAACCCCATCTTGGCAGTGGTATTTGCATTCCAGTTGTTCCTTTTATACATTGATATAAGATTCTCTAATGCTGGTTACTTTTTTTTTTTTTTTTTTTATCGGTAAAAGGAAGGAATAATCTAATGCTGGCTACTTAAATAATGTCTTGCTTGTATATTCCCTAGTGTGCATCCTGCCGCAACTATTGCCACCCAATCAATGGCTGTGGTATCTTTTGCAAAGTATAAATAACCCAAACAAGCTTTGAAGCTTTGTAGTACTCCCAAAATGTAGTTCGGTATTTATCTTATCACAATATGCTGAATGATGGCTTGCTAGTTTTTATCTTTAATTTTGATGAATCCATTTTACAGGGTAGCTCTGCAGTGTGGTGCATTGGATTACAGAAAATACAGGGTCAAGGGATAACAATTTTAGGAGGTATGAAGACTGTCAAGAAACTTTGATTTAATTGAGAGAGTGCTACATTCACAAAGGAATCTCACAAAAGTAAACTCACACATCAGTTTGTGAGTTTACTTTTGTGGTATCTATTTGTGGATGAAACATTTCTCTTTAAATGATGGCCTTGGCTGACGCCATTTAATTGAAATGTTTACATTCCATCAAATATTGAAACCTTAAATGTTTCCTAATAACCTTAAAGTCAAATCTTGTTTCATTTGAAGCATACTATTTTGGTTTTTAGATCATAGTATGCATGAGATATGCTGATATTCTCTTTCGATTACATGAGCATGCTTCTGCATCAGCTGCTCTAATTTGGCTTTTGCATGTCACCGGATAATTTCATTGCCCTTATTTCCATTTCCCTCCAATTGAGGCTAATTTTCACATTTGATTCGTTAGACCCACTGTACTTATTGCAGATCTTTTTTACTACCTGGTGCTGGAACTAATTTATTTATTATTTTTTGGGTAACTTTTGTGCTTTAAGATAACAATATCACAATCTTTTGCAGACCTTGTCCTCAGAGACAAAATATTTGTTTATGATTTGGCTGGTCAACGAATAGGATGGGCTAACTATGACTGTAAGTTTCATGATCTCATCTGTAAAGGGCCTTCGGACACCATACAGATGTAAAATGTTTAATTTCCTTAATCTATGAACTGAAAACATAATCATTAAAGAAAAGCATGAGCTGATTTTAATAAATTCTAGCATTGGGAAACATATCTATAAATTAATCAAGAAGATCCCCCAACTTTGTAACAAACTCTAATTCCTCACTTCTGAATTAATCAAATTAGGTTCAATGTCAGTAAATGTCTCTGCAACAACAAGTGCTGGGAAAAGTGAATATGTCAATGCTGGACAGATAAGTGGGAGCGGTTCAGTGCAGAATAAGCCTTACAAGCAGATAGTAATAAGCGTGATTGCTTTCCTAATGCACATATCACTGCTTGGCGGCTTCTTGTCTTTGTAGCATACGGTGAAAAAGGTCTGAGAATCTGGCATTCTTTTCTTCATTTTATATTCTCTTGCCGGTTTATATTATTGCATTCGGCAAGACCCATGTTTCCTTGTTAGAACTTAGATTACTGCTTGTCATTGCACGGCGTGCAATAGGCCTGTGGCCTCCTCTGGCTCTGAATATTTCTTCATGAGCCTCATAGAAATGCACGTTTGTAAATTACATCCTCACAGATTATTGGTTTAATAGTAGATTTCATTTATACTATATTGTTGTGTTTATTACTTCTGTGACGAGTTCTTACTTCTGCAGCATATTCTTCTTATCTTAATCTCTTATTTTATTTTATTTTTTTCATATGACATCATAGTCTATGTAATTTACTTGGTGCAATATTCAACCCTTGTTAGAGAAAAACGCAGGGCCAAATTCTTCTTAGCCTCCTCTCCCACCAAAGATTATCACTGCCCCTTCCATGGATCCCAGATGCTGGCAACCCGCCCGCACAGGGGATGGCCAGGTTGCATGTCACTTAATAGAGTCCTGCTACATCCCTCGGGGGATGTTAGCCCCAGAAACAACCGAATAAGGCAAAACAAATTTTTTTATTATTATTTTTCATTCCTTTTTTTGTATTCTTAAATATATATATATATATTTTTAAATTCAGAACGCTAAAAAACACTTTCTTAATTACTAAGAATAAAAAAAAAAGTGTTCGGGACACAAATTCGGGTCCCAAAGCATTTCTCCCTTAATATATACATCTTAAATATTATACATACATTGAAAAACACTACCCATTTCATTAATTTTTCCCTCGCTTTCATCTCCTCAGCTTTCTCTTCTTTCTTTCTTCTTCTTATTTCTCTTATTTTTCTTCTTCTTCCCTCTCCCATCTTCTTTCTTCTCCCATTTGCGTTGTTTTTTTTAGAGTTTTAAGACCCTGGGCCGTGAATGTTGCATGTAGTTTACGCACTGAATGTTGCGTATAATTTGTCTTTATCAATGACATATTCAAGCACAAAGACAAAAATATATATATATATATATTAGAGAGAACGAGAGAGGAGAGAGCCAACTTCACAGCTTCAAAATTATTCAGCAGGAATTCTTGCTAAATATCATATCATGCAGAGGTTTCGATACCTACATAGAGTCGCCCAGTGACTTTCATAATCGGGATTACTCGAACAGTCTCCCTTTTTCTTTTCTTAAACAGTGTCATTTTTCATTCGAGACGATTGATTTAATGGTTTGACATGTAAAACCAATTACAATGCGCCTCGTGAGTAGATACGACTGAAGATGACAGAAAGTACGAGGATGAATAATATGCATGGGGGAGCCATGTCATTGAAATGTAACTTTACAAAAAGATGCAATTTAAGGAGTTAAATGAAGCATCTGTTATATATCATATCAGTTAACTAGCAAATAAATAATTGAGTAATGGAGGTCGAATGTTCAAGAAGAAGATTCTGGTGTAACAAGAAATTTCTATGCCAAGTGTCTAACATTATGCAATTCAGATTATGATGGTTAGCATTCAAAGTTCCTCGAAATGGATTAAAGTGAGAATGAGCTGAAACAAATCATGCTTGCATAGTTATCTATACAGAGTATATTATTAAACAAAGTGGGAGTTTTATTGTATACACACCTTTCCCTTGCCATTGCCTACTTGGCAAACCAAGAACACAATTTCAAACCTTTGATGCATTATCCATTTATTATGATTTTTTTTTCCTCGTCCATTTGTTTATTGTAACAGTTTTTTACTTGAGACACTTCATCCTCTCCAAAATCATCAATGATTGAAAAAGAAACCCCAATAATTTCTGGTAAAAATCAATATAAATAAATAAAGTTAAAACCTAAACAAGCAATGATCTTCACATCCTCAGAAGAGAATTAAGGGAGTTCAAAAGTGCATGGCAAAGCCAGCAGTAATACACAAACACGAATGTTATGGCCCAAAAGAGAATTTAAGTCAATAATCCTTTACATACAAAACTATGGATACCCTATTCAGGTATCTATTTACTCTGTAAAGCACCAAAAGCAGCCGTACTGATGAAGCATGGGTTGGGGACCTGGGGTAATCCATTTTCAGACCAAAGAACGAACAGCAGGAATGTCAAAAAGTTCGAAACAAAAGGGCTTTACCAAGAGCTGTATCATCCAAAATAAGCCACGGAAAAAAAAGGGTTACCAGTTCAGCAATAAAACATAACATTCTTCACATTATCCTTGACAAGGGGAAGGGCCCGGAACTCCCTTCTGCTCTCATTCCCACCGGTTGAACCACTTTCTGATGAATCACCTTCAATGTAATATCGTGCACGACATGCAGCCAAGTGGGCATAATATGCGGGAGGGACTGTACAAGTAATCATCATTTCGAGGGATGAAATTAGCATTCACTACTTAAATAAAAAGGGAAAGCAAGAGGAAGGAAATCAAACCTATAGAAACTGATCGGGTGCACCTAGCATACCTGAAAAGGATGTTGAGCAAAGTTGCAAAATAAACAACGCAGAAATGTTTATAATGCATAGTGGGAAGAGTTTAATGAATGAGGATTAAAAGGACATTACGTGTAACATAAATTGTTTGTAAGCATTTGCAATGCATCTGCGCTGAATCCATTCTCATCGTACAACACATGGTAGTGTGTTGGACGACTAGTTCCCTGCAGATAAGATTAGAATGAAAAACCAACTTATTTCTTTAGAATATATGTATGTTCCTGGGTATGCATCCAGCCTTAATTTAAGCCAAGAGTTCCAAATTAAAGCAACAAAATGACACAGGTTTACTTGAATTCCAGCATGGCTGTTGAGGTAAAAGTCAAATTCAGTTGGATGGCAAATCTTGGTATCAACAACAGTTCCTGGTCACGGATATTCAAAGAACTGTGATTAAGAAACAAGGAGCAGTAATTGACCATATGGAGACAACTTACGAACCTGGAAGAACATTGCCACTCCTGTCCATCTGATCATGTCTACTATGATCTGCAGGGAAAAGGCGTGTATAATATCTTTTCTGCACCACAACAAAGGTAACTGGTGGTAGGTATCCATTCTCTAGTGAGAGACAGGCCTGGAAGAAAAACGCTTTAAAATTAGAGAGTTGCATTAACTGATCATCTCAAGAAACAATACAGTACTTGTGAGATCTCATTCCCATGAAACTGAATTGATCTTGCAACAACTCATTCAAAAATATAAAATCATTGTATCAAACACATTATACAATTAAAAAAAGCTAGACTATGATATTAAAATCAAATCTAGAGTTCATAATATGCATTTGAGAGCTTTCTATGCCCTTGCAGTATTCATTCTGATTACTAACTGGCAAGGCATTCTGAAACTGACACATCTCAGCAAGATCATCATACCTTTCTTATTGCGTCCATCTCATAAAGCAGAACTTGACTGAATTGGCCTTCACTAACACCATACCTGCACCAAAGTAATATAAAACAATATCAGATAAGAAAGTGCAAAACCGATATATTTTTTGCATCATTGAACATCAATTCTACCTGTAGAATATAATCCTTTCGGGTCTAACCCCAGTGGAAATCCTGAAGGCTGTAAGTAGTTCCCTGCAATGTGACCAATGGACAATGAAAACAAAGAAATAAACACTTCCACAAAAGTATTAAAGCACTATACATGCCAACTCCTTACCGGATCATTCCTCCATGAACTGGACCCCTTTGAGGATCCTGATCTAATTTAAAAAGATCTTGAATAATTTCCTCCCTATGAGCTTGTGCAGCAAATAATCCTCTGTACCTGGTTACCTCCGGCCAATCCGTTGAAGCCACAACCTGTGTCAAATAGGTAAACCAACCATTACAATTCAGTAAAAATGCGCAATGAAATCTATAAAACATACCGCTGCAATTGAAGGAATAGAGTCATTGTAAAATTGTGGATGGTTCACATCTGCACCAAATACAATTGTAGGGCGATCAGTCAAAAGATGAATTTTTCTTTGAATAGCATCTTGTAGCACAGTGTTCCGTCCCCCAACCTAGAAATTTTAAAATTGAGTGTAAAACCATCAAAGAATTTGACAAGAATTGACAATCAGACATCAGATAGAACAAACCTTCACATTAATCTTGAGGGCCACATTTTCAAGATACTGCTTATTAAGCTTTGATGCTTGCCTAGGCTGACAGCACTGAGAAACAATTCCCAGTTCAGTTTCACAGATTCGTTTAATTTTCCCTGCAAGCAACAAGGAATCGTTTAACTGGAGGAAACAAATTCTAGTCATAACATAGGAATACCAATTAACTTACTCACCGTATGATCCACTGATATCAGGCAAAATAATTATCAACAGCTGAAGTTGTTTTCCTGCCAATTCTTTATGAATTCCATATAGAGCCTTCTCGATTTGACCAGAATGAGCTGAACGTATGGGAATCAAGGGATCTGGGTTGAAAACCTTGCATATGGAATAAGTGTCCACAAATTAATAGCATACAGTCTACATACACATCAGGCATTTCAAAGTAAATCATGAAACCATACCATTCCTTTGCTGTTGCACATGTTAATCAATTGGTCACAGAATTCAAATGGCAAATCCCCGTTCACTCGTGTAGACAAATTCACACATGTCCAAAACTCTACTCTACCACCGTTGATCATTTTCTACAATGGAAGCATTACAAACAATAATCTAAGTGATGTCATTTTACAATTGAAATTCAAATAAATTTTTAATAATAATACTTCCATTCACAATAGGGCTGCAAATGAATAGAGTAGCTCGTGAACAGCTCGAGCTCGGCTTGTGTATACTCGGTTTATTTAATAAATGAGATGTTCGTAAACGCTAATATAGGTTTGAATATTAAACGAGCAAAACTCGTATAAACTCAGCTCGACCCGATTTAGACTTGTGAAAAAAATTTGTATAAGCTCGGCTTGACTAGTTTGAGCTCGTTTTGAAGCTCGTAATATGTTTTATATATGTATGTGTTATATATATTACATATTAGTTATTCATCAAAAAAAAATATATATATATTACATATTAGTTATATTTTATATACTTTATTATATATTATTAATTTATTTATAGTTTACCTTATTTAATATAGATACGTTATGTTCCCAAAACGTGTATAGGATAATTTGTATAATAATATATCATACAACTACAACTATTGATTTATTATATTATCTACATGTATTAAATAGTTTAGTTTATTACATTTATCTTGTGTATTATTCTTTTAATTTATAACTATAAGTTATTTTTATAAAAAAAAGTAGACCATAAGAATTTTGAATCAAAATTATTTGGTTGAATAGTTAAATGGTTTGAGGTTTTTTTGTAAAATTTAATTTTTTTTTATTAATCAAAAGATAAGATTAGAATTTTCAAAATAAAAATTTGAGTTCAAGCTCGACCTACTCGAGCTCGAGTCGTTTGTTTAATTTTCGTCGAGCTCGAGTCGAATTCGAACAACATTAATGGTTAATGAATTGAGTTCGAGCAAAGGATATTCGAGTTTTATTCAAGTTCAAGCTGAGTTCGAACGAGTAAACATGTTAATCGCGCTCGGGTACCGTTGTTTGAATTCGACTCAATTCGGTTTGTTTGCAGCCATAATTCACAATATACAAGAATATGTCACCTTTGAAAATTAAAAGCTTAAAGGCTCACAAAAAAGATGAAATTATAGAACTTCCATACTAAATAGTGCTGGAGCTCTATAATCAAAATACAAAGTGCAACACAGTGAGAGAGCTAATTCCCGCCACCCAACACCGAATAAAAAAAACAGACATCTTCCAATACCAGCATCATTTAGTATGAATTAAACAAGCACAATTTTCCAGAGCCAGAAAACAATATAACAATCAAATAACTGTCACCTTGTTTATCATATTCCACTGCCCCATCTTGGGAACTTCCCTTGATTCTATTCCAGTATCATGATATTTAAGCTACAAAAAATTAAGTGACAAATTAGATTTGACAATATAAGATTTCTAAAATAGCTCAAAGAAACATAGATGCAAAATTACCATTGGAGATGGTAAAATCCGAGCATCAACCACTGCAAGTCTGTCCCTTACTTCAATTCCAAATTCCTCCTTTACAAGTGCAATCCATTTGAACTTATTTAGTGTAACCATCTAGCACAAAAGATAACCCATCAATAAATTACTACCACAAGCAGGTCTCCATTCATATTGAATCAATATGCCATCATTTGAAGCTAAAGACTACAACTTATCACCGAAGTCACACATATTGAAATTACCTCCCTGATACTACTTTCCCTTTCTTCAGGCCGCTGACAAGTTGCCCTTAAAAGGTTATTTACTTGTTTTTCATTTAATCTCTTCGAGTATCTTTGTCCAGCAACAATCTTACAAAGCTGCAATACAAGGAAAAAAGTCTATAAACAAAAATGCCTAATTCTTAACAATGGAAAAATCTTCCTATGGTAAGAAGACAACCTCCATAGGTAAATAAACAGGATTGGCATCACTCCCAGCCTGAAGGGCAGGCAAAGACGAGTGCTGAAGCACAATATCATATTTGTCACGAAAATATTGAACAACTGACATCTTTGTTTTCGTGTCATCAAGGGTAAACCTGAAAAGGAAACAAAGATTTCAAATTCTGTAGCAGAAAAAAAAAAATCGCAACAAAAAGATGTGAAAGAGAAGTAATATAAACAATAGCAAACAATGTTGGTAAGTGGTTCCAGTCATTGTGGCCAACGAAAATACAAATGCAGTTAAAGAAAACAGCCCTTAAGCATAGCCACCAGATACCAAATAAACGAGTCACTGCTAAATCACTCTCATTGTTAGATTTTAGGCCTCATCATGCTAAGCAAACTGAGTCCATTTAAAAAATGTAGTTTCTAACAGATTCCAGATAAATAAGAACAACAGGGTACATTTGATTTGCAAAAAACTCAAGACAGATTCCAGATATTTAAAGACAAAAAAAGGGAGCATTTGATTTCTAAAAAAATCTCAACTTCAATGCAAACATCTTTTTATTAAACTACAAAAGAATTTTATATTTTCTCAAAAACAAAATTTCATCTAATCCTTAGCTACGTTCACAAAAAAAAAAAAAAAAAAAAAAAAAAAAAACACGCACACACACACACACAAACCAAAACAACTATTATTTTTTAAGCAACACAAATCAAAACAACTATAATTAAACCCAATAAAAATTTCAAAATTTTACCCAAACCACCTTTCAATTCTACCTGCCAAATTTCACAAATTCCAACACATGATACATCTCAAAAATTTCTATCCACACGATTTTCATTCTACCTACTCTATTCCATAAAAAATCACAAATCTTTGTTCAAACGTTCTAAAATATTAAAGAAAGTTTCACTTACCACACATGCTGAAGTTTCTAACAGATCTTACATAAACCATGCCACTCACTTGAAGCATCTATAATGCTTTTATTTTGCAATTTTTTAATCTAACTCTTGAAAACAAAACAAAATAAAACCAAAGGCCAAAGGCGCCTATCAGCTTGATGAATGGGCACTAATGTTTACTATCTACTTCCTGATGCTAATTCCATAATTCCATATACTAATATCTCATAAGCAGAAAAGAGACAACATAAGTACGGTAACTCACGTTATCTGGCTAGTTGGTTGAGTGGATACCCCGACAACTTTGTGACGTTGCTCAATATGAGTCAGCTCTATCTTGACTCCTCTCAGTGCCTTTTTAATCTGGGCAGCACACACAGACGTAAATTCATAAAATTAAAAGAAACAAAGCATGCACAAACACACACAGACATCAAGTTCGTAAAAGTAAGAAACGAAGCATGCAAGCATGCACAGACACACAACAACAAACAAATTTAAGCAAGCTTAGTAATCTATGTAGAGGATAGAAGGCATCCTTTAAAAGGAAGCTAGAGTGATAAGTCTATTCACCCTAATATCTGGTATCCACAGATACCAGAAGAGGTATCTCAGAACTTCCCCAAGTAATTCTCGGAAAATTTGTGAATTGATTCCATGGAAATCTCTTTTGTTAAATACTCAAATCTTCCATCCAAAGTCCTAATTAAATCGCCCAAAACATCGTATAGTAGGGAAATAACCTTATTGCGATCCTGATCAGATATTTGCCTTGAAAAACTGAAATTGAAATGTTTTGCAACGAACTCGGTCACAAGAATTGGTTCATAGAAAGCCCTGGCTGACACATCTGCAACATGGCAATCATATGTTAAAAGCAAGGAAATGTCAATGTAATTGCAATTGAATCAACAACTTACTCATAATGGATCCCATAATAGCATAGAAAGAGCGAACTAATACCAATGTTGAGGGAAAGTCCCATCTGAGTTGGCCTAAGACTCTGATAGTAACCTCTCCAATATTCAATGCCGTCTCCCAGGTCACCTGCTGGACCCAACTTTGGATCAAAAAATGACCTCCCCACAGAAGTATAGCTGTCGTATAAAAATTCACCAGGTTAATGCATGTGAAAGGTTTCGTATTTTCTGCAACTGTATGTCTGAGAAGAACCATAAAAGAAGGACAACAAAAATGCACAAATTTCTAAGAAGATAAGAGCATGTTACTTCTGAGATGGTGCCGCTCTAAGGACAACATCAAGAACTTGTATTGTTTCTTGCGGAGCATCCAGCTGTTTACCGCATAAGAACTCTCGAAGATAATGCAGGTCCGCTTTAGAAGCCAACTTAATTTCCACTTTAAACTGACGTTCTTTCCTGCACGTCAAGCAGAGCAGAGCTATTCAGATAAAATGAAATTGTTTTTTTGTAAGGAATAAAATTCAGATAAAATGGAAGCTGAAATATTGATAAAAGTCGCAAACGTAAGATAAACTTAAAACAACATATATACACAGCAGGATAAACCAAAAGAAAAATACCTCACTGATTTAGATGAGGCACCACGACGATCATTGTCAATTAACTTGACAACAAATTCCTTGGATTTAAACGGCAATGGCCCTGCCGTATAGAGGCTCTTCCTGCCATCAAAAGCAGGCTTTCGCCTTCCCAAATGAGAATCACCGTACAACTCAATTAGTTGAATCATAACATCCCTGTTGACTTTCCTCGAGGTAACCTCTGGCGTTATCGAAACCTAAAGCGATAGAACAGCCATATCATGAGTACACGAATTAATGCTTGATAACGCAGAAAAACAGATCTCATAAAATGCCCAAGAACGACGAAATTGCGAACCAAAAGGACTCACGCTTGTTTTGCTCTTTGCAGAAACTATAGCTAGTCTTCAAGACAAACGATATAAAAATAAAAAGTAAATGTTATCCCAGAACTTCTTGACATTCCCACAAATATATCACTTCATTTTTTTTTAAAAGATAAAAGAGAAACTCCTTCATCCACAGGTGACAGGATAACTACATGACATCGAACTAATCGTAGTATATGGGTAAAACTTAAAAGATCTCGACAAGACTGCCGATGATGTTAGATGGTGGGCAAGGTGAAGCTAAAGGTATAAGAACAGTTATTTCTGTTTTTAAAAAAAAGAATAGGGAAAGAAATTTGAACATGGTTACCGACATCGTAGTGATGGAGATCTTTATCTGCAACTTCAACCAGAAAATGATTTGCTCTGACAAATACTTTCTTTCCAATGGTACCGTAGCCCGGCCTCTTCGGAAACAAAGCCCTCGACGACGTCGGCGGCGCCGCCCTATCCGTGTGCTCAGAAGTCTGCAGTTTGAGCCGGCCCTCGATTTCACTGCTCAGAGCAGTCGCCGACATCGAAGTCGACGGCGGTGCCGGGCTTGACGACGCAGAAGAAGACGGAGTTAGAGCCGACCGTGCCGGCGCAGCGGGAAAGTCAGCCTCAGTTGGAGACGAAGCAGGAAAAGCAGCAGCCGGCGAAGTAACGGTAGAGAATCCCGAAGGAGCACCACGGTCTCTTACTCCTCTACCACCAACCCGACCACCAGCAACACCACCTCTTCTACTAGCACCGCCGCCGCCGCCTCCTCCTCTGCCTCTCCCACTGCCTTGATGAAACGATGAAGACGCTGGGGAGGGCTCGTTGCGGCGAGCGTCAGGTTGCTTGCCACCGCCTCGCCGTGACATTTTAGCTCACCGGTTCGAAAGTGGTCAGAATCCGAGACGAAAAGCAAAGAGAAGTATTGCCAAAAAAAAGATGTCAGAGAGAGAGAGAGAGAGAGAGAGAGAGAGAGAGTGGAAGTGAAGAGCAGTGAACGACTGAGAAGAGGGAAAGAAGTGGTAAATGAGCGACTCTCTCTGCCACTTTTTACGCATAATTCCCGACATATTCCTACACTCGACTGTCAGCGTCTTCTTGTAATAAAATTATTTGCGCGCATTTTCTGACAATTTTTCACGCGAGTATGATATGTCTTCGGCAGAGATCCTAGACATCAAGTTATCGTATTTCTCTAAGTAAAGATGTGACAACTTTTGTGCTTAACATACTCAACAGAGAAATCATAAGGACTGGTCGGGCTAATTTTATCCAAATAACAGCCCTCCAATACTTAAGTGACACCTAGGCTTTCCACCACAGATATATTGAACCAGCACTCCATCAGAAAATCCTTAGCCCCCTTCGCGATCTCAGCCCCTTTTGCACCCCCCTTTGAAGCTCAGCCTCTCGCGATCTTAGCCCCATGCAGACCCTTCACACCCCCCTCGAAGCTCAGCCCCCTCTCACTGTCACAGCCCCTCTAACAACGCTACCCCTTCGCATCCCTCTCACGCATCTGACTCACTTTCTATTTCCTCACTGTAAAAAGAGTTAAGATTCTAATGGTTTACATGTTGTTTGAGTCCTCTCCCCTGTCTCCATACTTGCCACGAAAAAGAAAAGAGACGTGAATTTTATTTCTTGTCAACACCAAGTGACTCTTCCTTATCAACTCAGAAATCCCAGAAGCAAAAACCAAAGAAAGAAGAATTTTGGAGACAGCAGATGCTAGATTTCCTCCTAAACTAAGGAGCAAAAATAAAATTGATTACAAGAAAAATGAAGAAAGGAGAAGAAAAATTAGGTTTTATTTTCCTCAGTTGAATCAAATAGCACATAAGAGGGAAAATATAAGACGGAGATGAAAGGATCAGAGTGAGTATTTGGATAAAACCAAGTTTCTCTTGAATGCTCTGAAAAAACGCCTAGGTAGAGGAAAGTCAAAGATATAGATTTGCAAGTTGAAGAAAATGGTCTCTGACCTCAAGAATTCTGACTACAACGAAGAAACTGAAGAAGATCTTTCTTAAACTACCCAACAAATTAAAGGATTTGTTGCTCCACGCACAAAAAAGGGATTCTATTACAAACAAGCCAAATGATGAAGAGTAAGTTTTACAATGAGATCCTAGATCCCTCTCTCTCTCTCTCTCTCTCTCTCTCTCTCTCTCTCTAATTCTAGAGTAATTGAAATTACTTTTGCATGCGTTGTGAGAGGCTCTCGTTGTTATGGGTAGGTAATGGAGTGTCGGTCGGTGTCGAACTGAGATGGTGTCAATGGAACTGAGTTTGCTCTTGGGCGGCTGTGCAAAGAGACGGAAGAGGGGCAATGAGGAAGGCGGAAGAGATGAAAGGCTCATGCGAAATCAGATATGTCCCTTGCAAAGATGATATTCTGTGTGGTGGAGCCTATTAAAATTATTGTGTATTTCTTTACGTGGCAACACGTGAAAGGAGGGCTGCTCTTGGGCAATAAATAGCCCGACCGCTTAGAAGCGCTTCTGTACTCAACAATACAGGTTCTTTGGAAGGGATAAATAATACTTATATAACCTTGATCCCAAAAGTCAAAAACCCCACAAGAGTGTCTGATTATAGACCTATTAGCCTTTGTAATATAATTTACAAAATTGTTGCAAAAGTGATATCCAATAGACTTAAACTTGTATTGCCTGACATAATCTCTTTGAATCAAAGTGCTTTTGTCCCAGGAAGAGCTATAACCGACAACATTTTGGTGGCATATGAGACTCTTCACTCTATGTCTACTAGAATGTAAGGCAAGATAGCATATATGGCTTTAAAACTCGACATGAGCAAGGCTTATGATCGAGTGGAGTGGCCCTTCCTAGCCTCTGTGGTTTTGATAGAAGATGGACTACTCTTGTGATGAATTGCCTCACCTCGGTCACTTACTCAATTCTACTTAATGGTGAGGCTTAGGAGAATTTTAAGCCAACCCGTGGACTAAGGCAGGGGGATCCTTTGTCCCCCTACCTATTCATCATCTGTGCAGAAGCCCTCTCAAATTTACTATCTAAAGCAGAGTCCCAAAGCATGCTCTCGAGTGTACCAGTGGGAAGGGGACCAGTTAAAGTTAATCACCTCTTTTTTGCTGATGATAGCATGCTGTTCTGTAAAGCAAGCACTCTTGAATGGAGGAGACTTATGAGCATCCTGAACTCTTATGAGCAAGCCTCTGGCCAAATGCTAAACAAAGAAAAGTCATCCATATTCTTCAGTAGAAACACACAACCTGAATGTAGAGCCCACATCCTGAGAATAGCAGGAGTTACCACTACAGGATCTTTTGAGAGGTACTTAGGCTTACCTGCCATGGTGGGAAGAGCAAAGGTGAATTGCTTTCATGGACTGGTTGATAGAGCATGGGCCAAGATAACAAATTGGAAAACAAAAAGCTTGTCATCTGCTGGTAGAGAAGTGCTACTGAAATCAGTACTGCAGGCCATCCCCACCTATACAATGGGCATCTTTCTCCTCCCAAAGTCAATCACAAACAAGCTAGACCAGATTCTAAGGAAGTTTTGGTGGGGCTTTAGTGAAGATCAGTCCAAAATTCATTGGCTCAAGTGGAGCAAAATCAGCAAAGCAAAAGATTAAGGAGGCCTGAGTTTTAGAAGCTTCAACAGCTTTAATATTGCACTTCTTGCAAAAAATGGGTGGAACATGCTATAAAAACCAGCCTCTCTTCCTGCCTTAATCATCAAACAGAAATACTTCCCACGAGGCTCAATCCTAGATGCAAAGGTAGGCCATCGACCATCACTAGCATTGAGGAGTTTGCATGCTGGTATCAAGCTCCTAAAGGAAGGGTTACAATGGAGGATTGGCAATGGAGCAAGGGTTAAAATATGGGAGGATAGATGGCTGCCTAGTGACTCACTCAAAAATGAGTAGCATTAATGCTATCCCAAGTGCAGGAGGATGTCGTGTAATAATAAGGAATAAATTCCTAGATCGTCTCCTCAGGGAAAATTTACTCAAAATTTAAACTCGTTGAAAAATTGTGAAAAAGTTCACAAAGAAAAAAAAAATAAATGGTATGTGCAATGGATGGAAATTTTACTAGTCATGGACTAGATTCATGTTTTTAGATTTGTTTGTCGGATTTGAATGCAGCGATGAAAAGTAAGGAATGAAAATGCATGAAACTAAATTAAAATTGCTGAAATTAATAGACTGAAATTTAAAAGAACAAGAAAAATAAATGACATTAATTTAAATAATAGGAATTAAAGATGCAAGAAAATAAATGACATTAACCTAAATAGAGGAATTACAAGTGCGAGAAAAATAAATGATAGTAATTTAAATAAACAGAAATTAAAGGTGCAAAAATAAATAAATGACAGTAATTTAAATAGACAGAAATTAAATGTGCACGGAAAATATAAGACATTAAACTGAAATTAAATAAAAACAGGAATTGTAAGGAATAAACTTGATGTTTGGAAATGGAGACTGCGTTCTCCAATCCAAAAATCTGAACTTCCAGATAAAATGATTTCTCAAATAAAATAAACGCTCTAAATAAAATGCATCCTAAAAGAAATTGAACTCTCAATTAAATTAAAATTTCAAATAAATTACACACTCAAATTGAAGTTGAGCTCTAAATAAAATAAACACTAAAAGAAATTATTTCCTAGATGAATACAAAGAAAGCTTGCTTTAACATGGAAAGAAAACTTGCTTCCTTAAGTTTCAAATTAAAGCTGTAAAATAAACTGATGCTGAATGAAAACTAAAACAGAAGCATGAAACTGAAAAATGAATTAAAATGAACAACAACTGCCGAATGAAATGAGAATGAAACTGAAAAATGAAAGCTAAGTTTTAAAGTTCTGTCTTCTCTCCTTCGTCTCCACTGCCTTGATGCCCTTTCTCTTCTGAGCTCTCTCCTATTTATAGGAGAGAGCATCCTACCATTTCTCAAGAGTGTGTGGCCAAACTTTGAAGAATGGTGGAGTGGGTGGCCTAACTTGGGAGTGGGTTAGGCGAATGGTGGAGTGGGTGGCCTAACTTGGGAGTAGGTGGCCTAACTTTCTTTCTGCATGTGCTGATTTTCTGCTTGCTCCCTTGAGTTCCAGCCGTGAGTTCCATTCTCTTTTAGTATTTTCATAAATGCCCTGCAGTACATAAAAAATATATTTCTTTCAAAGGCAAATATAGAACTTTATGTGTATAAAATATTGACATCAATTAATTTGCATTCAATATTAGAATTTGATGCATAATTAAGTGTTCAATCTTTATTTGATAAAATAAATCACCTATTTAAACAACTTAATTATGCAATTCTAACCTTTTATCACCTAGACCTCACTTCCTAGCCCCAACAAGAAGGCCCACTAATTTAAATGGGGTTACAATGGTAGCTGACTTAATAGACACCTCCTGGAGAAGATGAGATGAAAACAAGCTCACCACCATTTTCACTCAACAAGAGATGGAGCTAATCAAAGCTATCCCTATCAGCCTAGGGAATAGAGAGGATAAAATGGTCTAGGGAGGTACCATCAATGGCATCTTCTCGGTGAAGAGTGCCTACCATTTGCACAGAGAAATTCAATCCAACCAAGAAAGTGGCCCCTCAATTGTCAATAACCAGAAAGATCTATGGAAAGGTGTGTGGAATTTGAAAACTCAAAATGGGGTCAGAATGTTCCTTTGGAGAGCATGTAATGATGCATTACCAACCTTTTCAAACCTTTCAAAGATGAAAATCAAGGAAGTAAACAAATGCCCAATTTGTGGCCTTGAAGAAGAGACCTCAGGCCATGCCTTGTGGAATTGTGAAGCTGCTCGTGATGTTTGGAGCCAAGCCAGCAGGCCAATTCAAAAGCTATCTCTAGCAGGAAACTACTTCAAGGAAATCTGGATGCAAATGGTTCAGAAACTCCCTCAAAATCTGTTAGAGGAAGCATGGTCAATTGTGAGACTAATATGGACAAGGTGGAATGAATTTGTGCATGGGAAAGTCCTCAGGCATCCAACCTCCATTGTAAACAAAGTCTATGATGACCTCAGATGTTTTAAAGCAACAAAACAGGATGCTCAGACAACAATCAATACAGAAAACTTGGAGAGAATCCAGAAATGGAAAGCACCACCTGAAGGGAGTTACAAAATGAATTGGGATGCTGCTATTAACCAAATTGGAATAGGGGGCTTAATAAGAGATAGCAAGGGCCAAGTCCTAGGATCTCTAAGTGCAAAAAGAAATCTCACAGCAACCCCATTCACTGCAGAAGCATATGCTATGATGATGGCAGTTCTGTTTAGCAAAGAAGCTGGATTCCACTCCATCATATTCGAAGGAGACTCCCTGCAAGTTGTGGATAGAATGCATAAGACAATGGATGATTGGAGTCATGGTGGTCTAATCATTGAAGACACTAAACATGTGCTAGCAGGTTTTGGTTCTTGGAGCTTTAGCCATACCAAGAGGGATTCTAACATGGCAGCATATATGCTAGCCAAGAATGCTCTTTTGAGTGATCATGATCTCTATGTACTAGAGGAGATTCCTTGTTGCATTAGACATATTGTTCATCTTGAATCATTGTAACAGTTGTTTAATCAATGAAAGGTTTACTTGTTTCAAAAAACAAAAAAAAGCTATCGTGTTTCTCTTTATGCCTTAATGACTGATGTGATCTGCCACTTGCTTGACTGTGATGGTTATGGGTGGTGTTGGTTGAACTCGTATGAGTGTTCAAAGGCTAATGGTGGGCGAAATTCTAGTGGCTGGACGTGCATGCATGCATGTGTAGTGGCTGAGTGAGTTAAAACGGTTGAGTGAGATAAGACGATTAAGTGGCTGGGCTGACTGAGTCAAGCACACGTGTCTTCTGCTGGTGGGCTGACCAAGTTAGACATACAAGTGTCTCCTGATGGTGGGCTGACTAAGTCAAGCAAATGTGTAGCTTGATGGTGAGTTGACCAAGTCAAGTACAAGTGTCTTCTCATGGCGAGGCACACGTGGCTATGGGTGGTTTTTGTGGGTTGGTCGAGTGGGTGGTGGTTGAGCAGTTTATGGTGTGGTGGGTTACTCCCTACAAAGTAGGGGAGCGATTATGGCTGGAGAGGTGGCTATGGTTGCGCGAGTGGCTTGGGTGATGGGCAGTAACTGTCAGCTTGTCCCTAATCTTACTCCAGACTCGATTAGGAAGGCTTGGTGTAGGCCAGATGCCCTTTAATGGCAACTCGTGGTTGCCTTACGCGATGCCCCACTCGAGCAGTGCAAAACGATCATCAAGCAAATGCGAATGCAATGCAATAAACACAATCTACAATGTTGAAATACATCAACAATGCATTAATGAAAGGGAAAAAAAATGAAAAGTACAGGTTACCTTGATTCACGAATTGCACAGGGTGAGCCTTCTCCTTTAGGACTCACGGATTGCACCTAATGGAGCCTAAGTGACAAAGCATCAATGTGTCTAAGGGGGCTTACAAGCCAAATTCGTCCAAAATGTTCAAAGATCCCTATCAACTGATGGCCTAGTGCCTTACTTATATTAGAAAGCAACTAAAATGATTACAAAGGGAAAATGGTTGCTAGATCCACGCATCTTAGTTAAGGCCTCATGTTGTCAGTAGGCCATGGGTGGCCTGGATGAACCCATAACATGGGCTACTTGCTTGTATGCGTGGGTCTTCAGATTGGCCTGGTGGGTTGGCCCTAGTTGGTCCTTGGTCCCTGCATGTGTGGCCGAGGTTGTGTGGGTTGGGAGCCATTGGTGAGTCATTGGGTTGGACCGTGGTGGGCTCGAGCATAGCAGGCTGTTGCATGGCCTAGGCCAATGGGGCCTGGGCATTGGTCTGCATGGCCCAGGCTAATGGGGCCTGAGCGTTGGTCAGTAGGGCATTGGCTAAGGCCAGGGCGTTGATCAGCATGGCCCTAGTCAAGGCTAGGGTGTTGAGCTGCATGCCAGCCTGTGTGAGCCTACTGGGCAGCCACACCGTCAATTATAACATGGGTGTGCAAGTGTGCGCTACATTGGCGCCTAGGCCATGCATGGGCGCTGTGCTTGTGCACATGCCATGCATGCATGCGATGTGTGCGTGTAGCCCATGCGTGCATACACTCCTAGGCGCGCGCTGAGCATAGTGTGACAACCTCGCTTACGTGCGCGCTGATTGTGCGCTGCCTGGTTGAGGGTGACTGTGGCCTAGCATTCTCCAAGGGCTCGGTCTGTGGGTAATCAAGCTAGGCCAATAGTGCTGCTGACGTGATGTTTGGGCATGGGAGGGTGCTAGTCAAGGCATGGCCCGTGGCATCCTGCCTTGGGGTTTTGACATTCCCCCTCCCTTTTAGCATATCCTTGCCCTCAATAATTAATTGGGGATACTTCTTCTCAAGCCCATTATAGTCCTCCCAAGTTACTTCATCCCTTGATAATCCTTCCCATAGGATCAATACTTGCCACACCTTGGGTCTCCCTCAGCCCCTTCGATGCAGCCTATATCCGAGCACTTCCTTGGGTTTCATGAGGATCCTTCCCTCTTGATCCACTGTGGGTAACTCCTTCCCAATGAGACTCGGATCACCAACCTTTTTCTTGATTAAGGAAACATGGAATACTGGGTGCAACTGTGAAGTTGGTGGAAGCTGAAGCTTGTATGCCACACTGCCCAGTTTCTCTAACACTTTATAAGGCCCATAGAACTTCTGGTTTAGCTTTGCACTCGCGGTTTTCCTCATGGTCGTCTGCCCGAATTGCCTAAGTTTCAAATAGACATAGTCACCTACTTTGAAGGTCACGGCACGTCGTCCCTGATCATGGTACTTCTTCATTAGACTTTGGGCCTTCTTGAGTTCTCTTTTAACTTTGGCCAGTACCTCGTCCCTATCGATTAGCTCCTGCTCGACTTCATTGTTACTGGCTGAGCCCTTTTCATAGCTGACCAAGAGTGGTGGTGGCCTGTCATAAACAACTTCAAAAGGGCTTTTGTCAATGGAAGAGTGATAGGAGGTGTTATACTAGAATTCTGCCCATGGAAGATAATCTACCCATCTCCTTTGCTCCTCATGACAAAAGCATCTCAAATATTGTTCCAATGTCCTATTGACCACCTCAGATTGGCCATCCGTTTATGGGTGATAGGAGGAACTCGTTTTAAGCTGGCTGCCTTGCAATTCAAATAGCTATCTCCAAAATGAACTCATAAAGACCCTGTCCCGATATGATACTATTGTCCTTGGAAACTCATGCAACTTGGCAATGTTGCTGATAAAGGCCTTAGCCATTGACTTGGCTGTATAAGGGTGATTCAAAGGGATGAATTAGGTGTACTTGCTTAGCCGGTCTACTACCACCAGGATCACTTCATATCCTTCGCTAATGGGTAGGCCCTCTATAAAGTCCATTGCGAAGTCCTCCCAAATTCTGTTTGGAATTGAATTTTGCCAACACGTGTCTTGGTTATGGCTCACTTCAATTCTTCAAAGGCTTCTCTAGCCTCGGTTGTCCACTCGAAACTGTCATTCTTGAGCATTGTTGTGAGTGGCTTAGCTATAAGCCCATAGCCTTTGACAAACCACCTGTAATAATCCTTGAGCCCCAAGAATCCCCTAAAGGCTAAGGTGTCCTTAGGTAGAGGCCAATCCACCATGGCCTCTATCTTTCTATGGTCAACTTTGACACCATCTCTCTAGATGAAATGGCCTAAGTACTCCAACTCCTTCTCCATGAAGGCACACTTGGTGGCCTTAATGAATAAATGATGCTCCTCCAGAATTGTTAGCACCTTCTCCAAGTGTTGCTTATGTTATTTGATGGTCTTAGAATAGACCAAAATGTCATCGAAGAAGACAAGCACAAACTTTCGAAGTAGTGGTTTGAAGATGCTATTCATTGCAACTTGAAACATTGGGGGTGCATTGCACAAACCGAAAGGCATCACTAGGTATTCATAATGACCTGAGTGAGTCCTAAAGGCTGTCTTATGGATGTCTTCCTCATTCATCCGAATCTGATGGTAGTTGGCCCTCAAATCCAGCTTGGAAAACACTGTGGCCCCATGTAGGTCGTCTAGCATCTCATCGACTATGGGAATTGGGAATCTGTCCTTGACAGTAGCTTCATTCAGGGCTCTATAGTCAGTACAGAACCTCCATATGCCATCCTTTTTCCTCACCAACAGCACCAATGAAGAGAAGGGACTGGTGCTAGGGTGGATTAGACCACTCTTCAGCATCTCATCTACTTGCCATTCAATCTCTCACTTTTGAAAGTGGGCATATCTATAAGGTGGCACATTGATCGGCTTTGCTTTATCCACTAGCTAAACGCGGTGATCAAACTCCCTAGGAGGTGGGAGTGTGGTGGGCACCTCAAGTACCCCCTTGTGGGCTTTTAAAACCGGCTTGACCTCCTCGGGCAGTAGCTCTAATTCATTGTGGGTGCTCTCCTGACCCTTGTTCTTGCTAGTAAGGAGATCAAGTCCATGACTATCATAACATGACGATGGAGCCAAGTTTAAACTCCATCGTCATGTTATGATAGTCATGGACGACCCTGCCAAGGCTCTTCAGCCAAGTACTCCCCAAGACTAAGTCAAGGCCGACCAAGGGTAGCACATGCAAGTCTGCCATAATTCGGACCCTCTGAGCATTCATCTTGGCTTCTCGGATGAGGGCCTCACATTGTAGCTTTTCACCACTTGCAACATTTACTTCAAATAATGGAATAGGGCTCGGCTTAAGACCAACCTTGCTAACAATGTTAGAATTAATGAAGTTGTGGGTAGAGCCGCTATCCACCAGCAAAGTCACTTTATACTTGGCCACCCATGCCATCAACCTCATGGACATGGGTTTAGAAATGTCAGTCATGGCATTCAATGATAGCTCGGCCTCCTCTGGTGTGCCACCAGATTCGATTTCCTCCTCTTGACTAGATGCTTCTTGGCTGCCTTCTGACTTATCATCACCGAGCTAGTCCTCAAACATAAACAAGTCATGAGCTGCCTTGCACTTGTGACTTGGGCCCCATTTGTCTCCACACTTAAAACACAAACCTTTCTTGATGTGCTCTTGCACCTCTTCACTCGATAGTTTCTTGATCTCTGGTTTCGGTTTAGAGGTGGTGGCTGATGTGTCCTTTCCCTTCCAAGAGACTTTGGTTTGCACAGTCTTGAAAGACTTGCTCCCTATGTCTTTGGTTGGGCACCGCTTACTAGCATGGCTCTCCTCAAGAATTTCAGTCATCTTCATCATCTCGGGAAGTCTTGTGGGTTGTCTAAGTTTGATTTCCTTAGCAAGCCAAGGTTTCAAACCATCGATGAAGGTGCTAATCAAATCTTCCTCGGACCAGCCCCTAACCATAATCTGTAGCTGCCTAAACTCCTCTATGTAATGCTGGACCTTGCCCTCTTGCCTTAGTTTGGCTAGCTGCCCATGGTGATTGACAACTGGTGATGGCCGGACTGGCTGAGGAGCTCCTTCTCAAAGGCTGTCCACCGACTCCACCCCAGCCTCATGCTGTCCTTATCATACTGGTCCCTTATCCAACACCACCATTTTCGAGCCCTGCCTTCAAGGTAAAAGCAGGCTATCGACACCCTCTCATGGCGTGGAATATCATATGTTAGAAAATAGTGGTGGACCTTGTCCAACCACTCATAGGGGTCACCGCCGCTATACTTTGGGAAGTCGACCTTAGGCCGCTTGGGTCCCCGATCCTGATGTCGGTTTCCCATTCGGTCTTCATAGTCATCTCTCTCGAAATGTGGCCCATGATACCCACAACCCAGTTGTCTTTTCCATGCCCTTGGCTGTTCACGCTGGTAGGGCTCCTCAAAGCCTTGCTTGTGCTCAGACTCCTGGTGCTCATGGTGAATACTAGGGCTCCTAGCCTGATAGCCAGCTATTGGATCCTCTCTCTCAAAGGCTTCATTCGGAATTCACCTCTCATGATAACCGTGACGGTTCTCGACACAGCCACCATGCCTCCAATCCTACCTTAGGGCCGCATGCATGGACTCGGTCACACTGGTTTCCAGTCCATCAGCATATGCATCGTCCTTGTGAGGTGGTGTCCCAGGGCGTTTCTCGACTAGTCTCCTCTCTAGCCGCTCCAATGTCGTGTTCATCTCTCTCCTTATATTCTTCATGGCCCTATGGTTATCCTTATTAGAATTTTCCATAGCCACATGTAGTTCGGCTAAGTTGTTGGTGAAACCATCAAGAATTGAAGTAATCTTGTTAGAGTGATCCTCCAGAACTTCTAGCCGGGCTCTATTAGAAATGCTCGTGGGCTCCTCTACAGATTGCCTCTCCTGCATGTTGACTCACTCTTGCAACTGTATCATGGCTGAGTGGCTTGCAAACTGTCCCACATGGTTGGCTTAGGCTTGCAAATTGTCAGTCATGGGGGTGAAGGCAGGTTGATGTGGAGGTTCGTGGTTCCAACCTTGAGCCCTTCACTTTCAAGGATGACTGATCCCAACCTCAACCTGCGAGTCCGACCTTGGGTTGCTCACGTTCTCGCTTGGAAACCGCTCCAAGCCTAGCTACTCTTTCCTCTACCGCAACCCCCAAACTTCACAATTCAATAACAACAACCAAAAGAAAATGCAGCAACGTCAGGATCCTCCGTGGATCCCCCAACCAAAATCACAAAGATGAGTGATGGATTGCCTACCTCGTCAGAGAAGTGAGAATCTCTCTTGAACCTTCAAGCACGTGGTTGCTCTCAATGAAAGCACCAATTTGGTGATAGGGTCCTCAGTTGAGATCCTAGACACTGAGTTGTCGCGCCCCTTCTTGTGCCTTGATGACTGATGTGATCTGCTACTTGCTTGACTGTGATAGTTATGGGTGGTGTTTGAACTTGTATGAGTGTTTAGAGGCTGATGGTGGGCAAAATTCTAGTGGTTGGACGTGCATGCATGCATGTGCAGTGGCTGAATGGGCTAAAATGGTTGAGTAGGATAAGGCGGTTAAGTGGCTGGGATAATTGAGTTAAGCACACGTGTCTCCTGCTGGTGGGCTGACCAAGTCAGGCACATAGGTGTCTCCTGATGGTGGGTTGACCAAGTCAAGCGCAAGTGTCGCTTGATGGTGGGCTGACCAAGTCAAGCACATGTGTCTTCTGATGGTGAGGTACACATGGCTATGGGTGGTTTTTGTGGGCTGGTTGAGTGGGTGGTGGCTGAGCAGTTTATAGTGTGGTGGGTTACTCCCTACAAAGTAGGGGAGTGGTTATGGCTGGACAGGTGGCTATGGTTGGGCGAGTGGCTTGGGTGATGGGCAGTAACTGTCAGCTTGTCCCTGACCTTGCTCCAGATTAGACCAGGGAGGCCTGGTGTAGGCCAGATGCCCTTCAATGGCAACTTGTGGCTATCTTATATGATGCCCCACTCGAGCAGTGCAAAACGATCAACAAGTAAATGCGAATGCAATGCAATAAACACAATCTACAATGCTGAAATACCTCAACAATGCATTAATGAAAGGGAAAACAATGAAAAGCATAGGCTACCCTGATTCACGAATTGCATAGGGTGAGCCTTCTCCTTTGGGACTCATGGATTGCACCCAATGGAGCTTAAGTGACAAAGCACCAATGTGTCTAAGGGGGCTTACAAGCTAAATTCGTCCAAAATGTTCAAAGATCCTTACCAACTAATGGCATAGTGCCTTACTTATACTAGAAAGTAAATAAAATGATTACAAAGGGAAAATGGTTGCTGGATCTACGCCTCTTGGTTAAGGCCTTATGCTGTCAATGGGCTATGGGTGGCCTGGATGAACCCATACCATGGACTGCTTGCTTGTGTGTGTGGGTCTTCAAATTGACCTGCTGGGTTGGACCCAACTGGTCCTTAGTCCTTGCATGTGTGGCCCAGGTTGTGTGGGTTGGGCGCCATTAGTGAGTTGTTGGATTGGACCATGGTGGGCTCGAGTATGGCAGGCTGCTGCATGGCCCAGGCCAGTGGGGCCTGGGCGTTGGTCAGCATGGCCCTGGCCAAGGCCAGGGTGTTGATCAGTAGGCCTTGGCCAAGGCTAGGGCGTTGAGCGGCATGCCAGCCTGCGTGAGTTTGCTGGGAAATCGCATCGTCAATTCCAACATAGGTGTGCAAACCTGCGCTACGTTGGCACTTATGCCATGCATGGGCACTGTGCTTGTGCACAAGCCATGCATGCACACGATGTGTGCGTGTAGCCCATGCATGCACCACTAGGCGTGCGTGCAGTCTAGCCACGCGCTGTGTGTGGTGTGACAACCTCACTTGCGTGCGCGCTAACTGTGCACTGCCTGGTTGAGGGTGACCATGGCCTAGCATTCTCCAAGGGCTCAGTCAGTGGGCAATCAAGCGATGCCAATAGTGCTGCTGACGTGATGTTTGGGCATGGGAGGGTGCTAGTCAAGGCATGGCCCGTGACCTCCTGCCTTGGGGTTTTGATAGAGTAGCCGTGGGATTCATGCAAAAAGCGAGGCTAATGCATGCAAGTAGTGTCGCCGGGAATAAAAAATAAAAAATAAAAAATAAAAAATTCTATTTATCATTCCGAATAATTATAAATATAATCGTGAAGTGTGTAAATGCTGAGTAATTATTTTTATAAAAATAGAGTATATTATTAAAAAATTAATTTGTTTCATGTGGGTCCTATATTTTACGCGGTGGTTACACAATTTACACTTTTAAAAAGAATAGAGTCTACTACTAAAAAATTAATCTATTTTTCAAAACGATTACGTTACGATTGCACAATTTACAGTTATAAATATCTTTTCTCTTATCATTCCTGAGACACGTTAATATATAATTTATTATTTTTAACTTTTTTATTTAAATATATATTAATATATATATTTAAATAAAATAATAAAAATGACAATTTACATATTTATATATAATATAAGATGATTGGTTAACATTTCTCGTCAATTTAATAGAGAAACTTAGACTTCAAACGTATACAAAAGTGATAGAGTTATTATTTTCATCATCTCTACATTATGCTATAATCTTGATTTTTTATCTTTTATTTTATTTTTATCCTAACTAAACTAAATGAATATTTTTACTCATCATCTATATACCACACATTTAATAAAAGAAAAAATAATAAAAAAATCACATATGATGTATAGTATAGAGATGATGAATAAAATTTTTCAAAGTGATAATTAATGTTGCTATCTTATTTTTTAAAAATATTCTCCTATAGTTGGAGCTTTAATCTGGCTGTTTTTTAAGTGAATATAAGTATTTTAGTCAAGAAAATTTTTTCTAAAAATAAATTTATAAATTGTTATAATTTGATGTGATATTAAATTGTAAAGTTATTTAAATGACAATGGTTGTGTTTGGAAGCTTAAACTATTCTAGACTATTTCACTATTATTTATAAATATTTTATTACTATTTATAAATAAATAATTATTATTTATAAATTATTCACTATTATTTATAAAATATTTCACTACTATTTAAAATATATTTTTCGTATAAATTTAGAATTTATTAATTTTTTTTTAAATATTACATGGGACTTACATACGTTAGCATATAAATATTATTTTTCTATTCATATATTAACGTTTATGAGCTATTTTTGCCGTATCTATTATTTAGTCATAAAAAGTTTTATACTTGATATCACTTTTTTTTATTAGAAATCTAGAACATCTTAGGATATTTTATTATTCGGATTAATTATTTGATTTACTGATTCAGAGGCATGAGACTGAGACAAGTTGAATGAATATCTGGTGGATGAATTTGACGGAAAGATTATGCTAGACTGCACGCATTGAACTTTGAGTTGATAGCTTGATATTATCACTGTCTACGTCCATATATAATCATTGGAAAACGATGCTTCTACCGAGATATATTTTTAAATAAATTTTTAAATTTTGTTTTAAATATAAAATTTTTTAAAAAATAAACATTTTATATTTGTCGGATAAAAATTCTCGATCGGTGATAGGACCCATAATCGTTACTTCGAAACACACGCTTAAGTTAAAGCATCTATCAAAAAAAAAAAAAAAACCAAAGTTAAAGCCTCATTCCCCACGGCCCCCCGCGCCGCGGCGGTGGTCAAAAAACCAACCAAGAGCCGGAGGAGGAAGGCAGCCCTATCTTTTTCCTCATTTTTTCGTTCACCAACTTCATCTATTAAGACAATTCTTTTTACTTAATTTTATTTTACATTTTTTAAAATTGGAAAAGATAAATCTTCAAGACAGTTCTTTTTACATAATTTTATTTTATTTTTTTTTAAGTTGAAAAAGACAGATTTATAATTTTTTTGATAACTCTTGAGAGACATACACAACACAAATAAACTTCCAAATTGCAAATCGTTAGAAAGAAAGGGTGGCATTGAATTGTCTCTTGGACGTTTGCATGTAGAGAATATCAATATTAGTGAAGACTAAACTAATTACAAAAAGAAATAGTGTACTGATAGAACTCAAAATACATTATTTTTGTTTATGATGTTATGTTTGATATGGAGACATTCTAAAATGTATTCGCTCAAAGATGTAAGTTTCTTGATAAATGTATGATGATAGTTTTCTTCAAAAAAAATTTTAAGACCTCATTTTGTTATATTGATGAGATGAAATAAAAGTTAAAAAATGAATAAAATATTATTATAATATTATTTTTATTTTAAAATTTAAAAAAATTAAATTATTTATTATATTTTGTGTAAAAATTTAAAAAAATTATAATAATTATATAAGATGAGAAGGTTTAATTTTATATAACTAAACATGATCTAATTTTTATACATGCTGCATGCATGCATGGCATGAACGAGCAGCGAGCAGATCTCCATACGAAATACATTGTGTTTTACTTATCATTCACGGTGAAGTCAACCTTTTGGCTACTTTACTTCTAGAGAAAGAATAGAGAGGAGGAAAAAAAAAAAAAAAAACACCCAAAGTCGCTTTCTCAGTTAAGCTCACGAGAGCTGCTTTTACATATTTGTAGTATGAATGCTTTTATATATATTGGAAAGGAGTCCCACAGTACTACCATCATTTAGGTTTGTACAATATAAAACTTTCTCGTATGGATCAAACTAAGATTGTATATGCATAAAGCATTAATCTTAAACAATGAACATGTATTACATTATATCTTTTGGTCATTATTTTCCATTTAAAATTTATTTATATTAATATTCTTGTACGTTCTTATTACTTTTAACTTTTATTTGCTTTCACACAAACAAATAAAAACATATATAAATGCATATATTAAATAAATTGAGATTCCTTCAATTTTTGCATGAACTTAAAAACCTCACTTATCTTAGAGATAGATACATAAATTAATATGACCTACAATATTTATTACTCATTTAGAGTTTGTTTGGGAACACAACAATTCTAAGATATTCTTAAACTATTTTACTACTATTCACACTGTTAACGATGTGTTTCATATACCTTTGGGCCAGACTCCTCGGTGGCTCGGGCCTTCAACTGTTCCTGCACACACGAAATCACTCCAGAGTCTAGACACCAGGTGGACTCATTTAATGCGGTATGGCTTCCTAGCGTGGGCAATTAATGCGGCATGGCCTCCTGCGTGAGGTGTTTGAGTGTGGAATTCCATCGAGGTGGCATGCTTTGTCCTCCCTGTCTGGAAAGATGAGGTTCTGCACTTTTCGAGTTTCGGCTGGGCCGACCCGTCGGTTAGACCCGTGCTTTTTTTGGCCGAGGACTCCTTGGGTGGGTTATCGGGGAACCAAATGGGCTTCAACCTACTCTAGGACAAGGTGTTGTTATTATTGGTCTTGCTTTTTGAAAAAATCGCCCCAATAGTTACCTTGCCAATTCCTATCAAAAGGATTCGATGGGAATTCTTACAGCTTCTCATTCCTTTGCTTCTAGAATGGACTGACAAGAGTTGTTTCTACTCCCATGTTGTTAAGGCGTCTGCAAGCAGTTACTTTGCGTGCCCCCTACTGATTGGCTCTTGAAGGAGTGGCTCGACGGTTCCCTTACTCTTAATAATGGCATGTTCATACGGTTCTTTTCCCGCACCTGATGGTACCCACTTTGTTTAGTGCGCATGGGCGGTTTCAAGTGGCCCTTGCCACGTTCCCTTCTATTGCTTCGAATTCACCGTGTTAATTCGGCAAGGGTGCCTCTACCCTCTTGGAATGTGGACCGTCCCTTAGGGCTACATATAGCCACAGGGAGGTGGGTAGGACATTTATTGTTTCGAGACTCCCTAGCTTGCCCCCTCTATTGCCCCGAATGCTTGTCTCCGCCCTCATTGTTCCTCAATGGCTCATAAAAAATCCATTCAATCGGTTCTAAAGAGCTCGGGGAACCCTAGGACCACCAGCTCCCTTAGCCCATCTAGTTTGCCCATGGGGACAGGATCCTTCGGAGTTTCTATAGAAGGTCAAGGATAAGTGGGGTCCTCATGGTGCTCATCGGTGACTTCCTCAGACCTAAGTGCTTTGAGAAGGATATACAACATACCTGAGCATGTAGTTCTTGAGGTCTCGCAACCGGACGAAGGAGTTGTGGACCCCGAGGGGTTCGCCTACAAGGTTGCACTATTCCCTTTCATGTTTTTCGGCGGTCTTCGATTGCCATTTTGTCGCCCAGTGCATGACGTGTTGGACATGGTCGGTGAGGCGCCTGCCCAACTCCTCCCCAATGCTTGGAGACTCCTCGTGGGGTGTTGCGTGATCTGGCAGCGAGCCTTGGAGGAGCCTCGGGACACCTAGCCTGATCTTAATGGTCGGGAATTGTAACAACCCCCTAGAAATTCAAGGTGGAATTTTTATAAGTTTTAGGAATTTCGTGAAAACTCCGTAAGTTTATACGAATTGACTAATTGTATAAGTTTTAATCTATTAGCATAGTCAGTATTATCACTCACTATGGTGCTAGAAATGTGATTTTATTTATTTGAGGTAGTTAGAAGCGTCAGAATACGATAAGGTCTGCGTCGTTAGACTTAGTTGAGTATTTAGGATTTTATGGTGTAATAATCTCATTTTTAGTTTTCGAATGATAAACTTGTCGAAAACGCGTTTTGTTTTTTTTAGGCATTTCATTGTAGAATTTTGAGACAAACTGCACAATTAGGTTTGTATGAATATTTAAGATTTTATAGGGTAAAATTTATTTTTTACTTTCCCAAAGTGAATGGTGACCTCAATAATAGCACTAAGCAGTGTGTTTTTAAAATCACAGTGTGGAATGTCCAAATTAGGTTAGAGAAGTTTTATTTAGACATTTGGAAAGATCTAATCCACACTTGGTTAATAGTTTTGGGTACTTGGTACAAAGAGGAACTATGAGATGGATTGTGAAGGAATCAATGTGTGAAATCATCCCATCTAAGCGAAACTCTATTATTTAGTCTAATCAACCAAATTTTGCCAGACCAAAGAAGGTTTCAACCCTAGTGAAACCTCAACCCTAGTGAAACCCCTAATTGGTTGAAATCTAATTGAAATCTCAAAATTTTGGTTGAAATCGAAACCCTAAACGGTTTCCCCAGACCTTAAAGTTGGTCTCCAAACCCTTTTTGATCCGACTTCTAGTATTGTGCTTAATCATTTGATTTAATCACTTTCATATTCTATTAATTCATCAAATTCTTATTGTGACATCATTATCCAACATTGTAAACATTGAAAATTTGATTGGGTTAAGAAAAATTAGATTTAACCTTGATAGCATCTCAAACCATAACCAAATCCCATTTAAATCCCAAATTGAAACCCACTTGGTTGAGGCCCACCAAAACCCATGAATTTGGCCACCTTGGCAAAACTTCTTAAAGAAGTTTCCTCTCCCACATGGTAGGTTATCAACTGTCATTGGCTGCACCCAATAATGTCATGATGTGAAAGAGAAATCGACCTCATCAACCTCCATAACTCACAGCTGTTGCAGGCAGTCCATGCCCCTTACTATTCTTCACTTTATGTGAAATGAGCACTTCCAATCAAGAGTCATTCAAGCCCATGCCTTCCTCCTCCAGAGATCTAAAGTCGTGCAAGACATAGTTAACTCTTTTTCATTACTTCTTCACCCCATTCTTTGAGAGAAACCCAAAAGAGCTCTATTGGGTAGATTTTTGGGTCTTTTGGTGTGGTGATTTTTGACCCTTTATAAGTATTTTCTCATGATAACTCTTTCATAAAAATTATTCATCTTTGAGGTAGTTTATGTGGATATCTTATTCGTCTCATTCAATGGTTATTTGTAGGAGTGTAAAAAAAACTAATGAACTGATAAATCGGACCGAACTGGTGGGTTTGGTCAGGTCCCGAATTTGGTTCGGTTCGGTACCGATTTTATTTTTTTTAAAACCGGTCAAGATCAGTCTGGTTTCGATTTTTCTTTTTCTAAAATTAGACTGGACCGAACCAGACCGGTTCATATATATATTTTAATTTTTTATATTGTAAATAATTTTTATATATAATATATAATTATATATAAAATAGTTTTGTATTATATGATAAATTACTAATTAATATAATGTTAAATTTTAAAATCTTATATCCCTATAGTTTATAAATCTTAATAATTATACTAATATTACATAGTACATATTAAAAGTTATACAAATACTATATCACTATATATTATAATATACTATAATATATTATCATTATAATATTATATACTAGAATATACTATATTATATATTATAAAATAACATAATCTATTAAAATTAGAAAACCGAACCGAATTGGACCGAAAACTGGTAAAACAGGAGTATTGGTTTAAGTGGGTAACTGGTGCATAATCGGTTTTGAAAAATGCAAAACCGGTGTATACCGGTTTGGTTCTAAATTTTGTCCAAAACCGAACCAGACCAGACTAGTTACACCCCTAGTCATTTGACTAAGCTAATGGACATATCTTGATCCAAAATTTTTATAGAGTGTTGTTAGCATGTGTTTATGAATGTTCATTGAGATTTTGTTGCATGATTAAAACTTTTGATGATAGATTTTCTTAGATCTAGAAACTTGAAAATTAGAAGTGGGAAAATAGTTTTGTTTTGAGAAAATTTCAATATTTCGTGGTTTAATCTTACTCCAAAGGTTTTAATATTTTTATGTGATGATCTTAAGCATCTTATATGCATGTTAGTATGTTATTTTGAAATATTTAGTATTATTTTCAAAAATATGATTTTTTTATGCAAGAGGATTTCGGTTAGGCCTAAGATTTGATTTTTTTGGGTTAGATCCACTTTTGATTGATTTTTAGCCATCTGCTTTTAAGTTTGATGGTTGGATCTTCTTTACGACACATTTTTAAACCATGTGAAGTTTTGGTTTGAAGATTTCATATTTTTAAGCCATGGATCAAGAGATTGATCAAAGTTAGTTGAGAAAAAGAATATGTTTTGGGACTATGTGTAGAACCGAAAATTTCAAGTATTGTTTTGTGATTTTTGGTGACTTTTGTTGGATGATTTAAAACACGGTTAATTTTAAGATGATATTATGAATATAGTAAAAGTAAGATTTGATTTTTTAGAATTTTTGGAGATGTTTTGATTAAGGTAAAAAATTATGATTCAAGGGTTTGCTTTTTGTTAAAAAGTTTGGGTCTTTTTACAACAAGTTTGGTGTTGATGATTAGTTTTTTCTTAATGAACATTTTAAGTATGTTTTTAAACTTAGGATTAGAACATCTTTGTTGCAAAATTTTGGTTTAATCACGAATTTTGAAGTTGAAAGAAATTGCAACAAAAATAAGAGAAATGACCTATGAATGTTTCGGCTATAGTGAGTTTCCCATAGTTATGAATTGTTATAATTTTTTCTGAGTTGATATTTGAGTTTAGAATAAAATTTACACGATAAATGCAAATTTTGATAATTTTTAGAATTAGGATATGAAATCTTTAAGTTAGGGGTAAAATGATCTTTTTTTCACATGTAGAGGGTAAAATGGTAATTTTATCATAATTTGTCTATTTTACACGTTTCTAATTGTTAGTAATTAAATTTTTAACTTTTAAAATATTCTCTTACAGTTTCTCGTGTTTCACATTTTATTCTCATAGTACGCAACAATCAAAGTAATTAACTCTTAACTTACTATCAATTTACTATATATGCGTGATTTGTAAGAAAACTACAGTTTATATATGTATGTTACCATATATTCCATGCCATGTCACTTCATTATATGTTTATCTGTTATGCACGATTTATTCTGTCATGAATATTTATCTGTTACACAATCTATTCTATCATGTATTGCTATATGTTATAAGTATGCTATGTTAAGTATGCCATATATTACATGTATGTCATATAATGTAATATTCATTGTTGCAAGTATGCCATGTTAAGTATGTTATTTATTACATATTATGAAATATTGTCTGCAACATTCAAGTCATGTTGTGTTACGTTAGGATTTTTGTCCTTTCGTATTCCAGTCACATTTCATTTCGAATATAGTTTGTGTGTCTCGGAAACAATCTTTTAAGACATGTCAAGTCAATTATGTCTAGGATACTCACGATGTAATCACTATAATTGTCCGAGCATCTCCATTTGTAATTCGCTCGAGATACTTCTAGAAAAATCATTTTAATTGTCAAAATTTGGTTCAAATTCAGTTATGCAGATACTCCTAGCGTAAGCAATTTGATTGTTAGGGTATTTCATTTAAAATACTCGTGATATAATCATTTTGATTGTCAGATTATTACTTGGTATTCCTGGTGTAATCATTTTGATTGCTAGGATACGTGATTTAAAATACTCATGATGGAATCATTTTAATTTTCTGAGTGTTTTTGATGGAATACGTTGGGCGAAATCATTCTGATTGTTCACTATTCCTGATGAAACCACCAGCGAAATCATTTTAATTGTTAGAGCTCAGATCAAGTTCATGTTAAGTTAAGTTTCAGTTCAAGATCACATTCATGTTATCTTCAAGTTCACGTTCATGTTATGTTTCAAGTTCACGTTCAGTTCACGTTAAGTTCATATTTAGTTTCAGTTCTAGTTTAGTTATGTCACGTTCATGCTCAAGTTCAGTTTATTGAACAAGATTCCAAGTTCTTGTATTTCACATTTATGTTATGTTTAAGTTCACATTCATGTTATGAGTTCATGTTCATGCTATGTTACGTCAAGTCAAGTCTCAGTTTCAAGCCCATGTCATGTCAAGTTTCAAGTTTAGTTCACATTTCAGTTTAAGTTATGTCAGCTCATGTCATGTTATATCAAGTTATGTTATGCTTATTATTTCATGCCATGTTATGTCAGGTTATATTATGCTTAGTATTGACTTTGATTGTTCATTCATACCTTTACTGCCATGCATGCATTATTAATCTGTGTGAGAGTTTACTGTTAACTTGCTGAGATTTATAATCAAATCTCACTATGGTAATCCCAACTACCATTCCCCCCGAATGGTGGACGATATGTCAGGATCAGAGCAGGGAGTGGACATTGTTAGATTGGAGGAAGTTGACTAGACACCGCAGAGCTTATAACCTTTATAGTTAGGTTTTTGGACAATATTCTAGCATTGTTAGTCGAGTTACGCGAGTTACTCGATGAACTAGACCAATAATGTACTTTGGTAATGTAATTATGGAGTCTAGTCTCCCTTGTTTTGAGATTACAGTCTTTTGAGACTCATACTGTAATCGTGGATGTTTATTTTGTTAAGTATGCATGGATTATGTTTCAACTATTTGGGATATTAAATGATTGGTTCATAGTATTGCTAAAAAAAAATTATGCGCTGTGAATATTGAATATTATATGTTATGAACGATGGCAAGTAACCTTGTGTTGCATAACTCGACGCTTCAGATATCCAGTTAATGTCAAGCAGAATTTGTGGGCGTCACAGGAATTCTTCCTCACTCATCGAGTCCTGAAGAGGAGGGGAAACACTTACAGTTTTGCCGCCGCCCATCCACTCGTCCACTTGGAGCAACAGTACGATAAGAGAACATCGGGTCCAAGCATTTTTTCTTTATTTTCGGCATCAGGTGGGAGTGCCCCCTAGGGTAGTCCTTGGGACAAAACTATCCAGTTTGGGCGAATTAGGGTGTAATGTTTGAGGAGGAACTTGCAAGGTCTCCAACGATGATGAATGAACTTCACCACATTGGGATTGTGCGGGACTGGGTTGCTGCCCGTCTGGAGGAAGTTTAGTCGAACGTGTTGTTGAGTGTGCATAGCTTGTTGTGGTATCTTCTAGCACATGTGGAGTTGCGCCAATCGGGGTCCTTGATCCCATTGAAGCCCATTGGTCGTCCAGCGTGCCAATGATTTGCTAGTCCACCTGTGGTGGGGAAAGGAAAAAGGTCGCGGCAAAGCTCGCCAGTTACGTCGGATTTTGAAGATGATGTTCCCCACCTTTTTTGGTCAATCTTTAGTGGGGGTCTATATCCGAAGGCTTTCTTCTCGGGGTGGGGGGAGAAGAATTTTCGCACTTCTGAGTTCGAGGACTTCGCTTCCTCACTCGCGGGTGCTCGGGGAGTCGGCATCCTCCTTGTCGCTCTGGCGTGCCCTTTCTCCCATCGGTGTCGGTCCTTCGAGTGTCGTATGGTGCGCCCCTCCTATACCCCTCTCGGTTGTGGGGGATTCCCCCATGCTCTCCCTTGGGGGGAGGCGCTTAGCATCCTTGTTCTCTCACATCTCTTGGGGTTATTCTTCCCTAGTCTTGTAGGGCTGAGAGAGGATGTTTGGAGTGGCTATGTTGGGGACCTCAGTTTAGTCCCCAAACATTAGGGGTCCACGGGTCTCGCGTTTCCTTATGATGACCGAATGTTCCTCATCATCTTGCTTGGTCTCGGCTAGGATATGACAATGAAGGGTTCCTAGGTTAATGAAGGTATGGTGTTTAGTGATGGATTTGATGATCATGATGAATTCGGGTGATCTAAGTGGTGAGTTTGTGTGTTTAATGCAATGTTGAATGACTTGATGGTTGCCCTTGATATTGGCGCCACTTGGATGATGCTTAGGGTTGGTATGGTGAAGTGTAGCTAGGGTTTTGGGTGGTGGCTAAAGGGAATTACGAAATTGGGAAGTGATGTATTAGGGTTCGAGTCTAGGATGGGTTGCTAGGGTTTGGAAGGTGTTTGAAAGAGTTTAGGGTTGCTCCTTGAGTTTAGGGATTGGCTAAGGTAAGATGAAGAAGGTGGGATTTGGATATGGTAAGGGAATGACGTTAAATGGTGTTTGAATGAGTCAAGGGTTGTTCCTAGAGTATAGAGATTTGGAGATGGAAGATAGGGTTTGTATGATGGATAAGGTGGCTAGGGTTTGATCCTATATGATAAGATCGATAGGAATTGTTTAGAACTTGGAGTTTGACTAAGGCAAATGATGTATTTCGAATTTGGATGAATTGAAAGATGGAAGATGAGTTCCTAAAATGTAGGAAATGATTTAGAGATTATGGTAGTTCGTCTAAGGCAAGAGTGGAGAGAGGGATTTAAAGTTTGAATGATTCTTGGGTAGTTCCTAGAATAAAGGGATTTGATATGGCAAGCGGATGAGGGTCTTTGGTAGGATTTGAAAAGAAGGAGATGATTGAGGGAGTTTAGGGATTGGATTTCCTAAATGTTGGGATTTGAATTTGAGTTTGAATTCAGGAAAGTGGTTGGCTGAAGATGGAAATGAAGGGATCGAATGGGATTTGGAAAATGAGATAGGATTCCTAAAATGTAAGAATTATCTTGTGGGAATCTTGGTGGTTCGGCTAGGGTTTGTGAGAATGGAAGGAGAGCACTTTGGAAAGTGATGGTCGAATATGGACTAAGGGAAACAAGGTGATAGGCGTGTGGTGTTTGGAAAATAGATTAAAGCTAGAGAAATGATGAACACATGAAGAACACGCATGAACAATATGAACAAAGACTCAACGACTCAACAAAGGAAAGATGGAGACTCTCTTTTTGGTATATATGAATATTTTGAGAAATCAAAGATTAAGAATAATAAGGCTTAGGATATGTTTGATATGCGAGAAAATGCAAGAAAGAATATGAACAACGGGAAACTATGAGAACATAAACGTATTTTTGGATTTTGGAATAGAGAATGGAAATATGCAAAGGATTGATAAATGGATGATATGAAAATTGAATGGAAAATAAATAAGAACAAAGATAGGTAATTGAATGAACATAGGAAAATACTCATAAAATTGACAAATTGAATCAACACCGATTCACGAATTGTACGATGATGATCCTCTCCTTAGGATTCACAAATTGCACCCAAAAGGGTCCAAGTACAAAAGCAACGAATGATAAATCCAACCCTAAGGCCGGCCAAGCAAATGCTCCAAATGACAAATGATCAAAGATGCAAAATGAAATGCCTAAGGGTCCCATTTATAGAGCTTACAACTTGGAAACCTCCAAAAGGCCCCTAGTACAATAAATTAAATAAATAAATAAACTAAAAGCAATATCATAGTGATGGATGGGCCATGGTGGCCCGTGGCATGCCATGGCTCATGGATGGGCCATGATGGCTCAAGGTGTGCACGGCATGGTGCCGTGTATGGCTTGATGGGTGGCACGGCTTGGGGCCGTGCATGGCTTGTTGCTGGGCGTGGCATGGTGCCACCCATGGGCTGCTGGATGGCACGACTACATGGCATGGCATGGGCCATGCGTTGGTCTGGTGGTGGGCACGACATGGCGCTGTGCGTGGCCTGCTGATGGTGGGCATGGCATGGTACCAAGCCTAGGCCTGATGGTGGGCACATGTTGGGACCATGTTGCTGCTGTGAGGCCCAGTTAGGTAGCTTGGACGGTGGTCCTGTATGGCCCTGGCTGGTGGCTTGGGTGATGAACATGCGTGACCCAAGCTGACAGTCTGGGCATTGGAGCTGCAAGGCACGAGTTGGAGTCGTGCTCTGGATGGCTTGCCTGTGAGGGCACGCTACTATCTTTGCTAAGTGTTGCTGGGACGCACATGCATACCCGCAGGTGCACACTTAAGGAAATGTACAGGCCTACATGCATGGTCTGCGAGAGGCCAGTAGTCTCCATGGGCCCCTACTGCGTGTCAAGGCATGAGCCAAGGCATGCAAGCAAGCTAGCCATGTGACTTTCCTGGGCGTGCCACGCCATGCTAGCTGGGATGTCCTGAGCGTGCCATGGTATGAGCCATGGCATGCCTACGACATGTTTGTGCGGCTAACATGAGTGTGCCATGGCAATGGGTAATGGCATGCTAGTGATGCTGTCAAGTGTGTGCCATGGCGGGGGCCATGGCCTATCTGTGGGTCTGTCATGCACGTGCCATGGCATGATGGTGGTGCTGTTAGGGGCGTGCCATGGCTGGGGCCGTGGCATGCCTGTGGGCGTGCTGAGGGGTGGCTAGTGCTGGCCATGCTGTTGGCCCATGGGGCTGTCAAGGCATGTCGATGACAGTGTCAAGGCAAGGCCCGTGGGGCTGTCAGGGCATACCCACAGGAGTGTCAATGGGCTATAAGGGCTAAGCCATGGCTTAGTCAAATGGAAAGATGTAAGCTATCTTCCAATTGACCAGTGCCATTCCTGCACTCTCCTTAGGGCCTGCACTAGAACCATAGAGAAGTCCTTCAAAGTTAGGCTCGACCCCATATGTGACTCAATCTCGGATGTCCATGCATGTCTAGGACCTTGTCCTAAGGCGATTTTTGTTGGGGTCTCAACAGGCTATCCCTGGGCGCCAAGGGCTCGTGCCCTCTCTAGTGGATGTCTTAGGTGCTCCCGTTTAGGTTGGTTTTCGGGTTCAGGTTCCTTTGTTCTCACACATCTCGATAATTTCCTTGTGGTTTGACTGGATTTTTTCCTGACAGGTTGCCGACCAATTGCCAACCTTGGTGGCAGATAATCGAGCGGAATCAGGCTCCAGGGACCAAGACCCTCATTCCGCGGCTCCCGCGGTCTCTGGTAGAGCTGCTGGCAGGGTAGAGCCTCCAAAGGAGCCACAAGGCTCTCTTGTTGACTTGCGTGAACGCCTGCACCATGTGGAGTCTGACCTGAGGAGGTTTTAGGACAAGGTCACCCTGTGTTACCATGATCTAGGGCATGAGTCGGAGGTGCGGGAAACCCTTCAGGAGATGCTCGATTGTCGGACGAAAGAGCTTGAGAAACTCTGAACTGTGCATGCCTCCCTTTTCAGGAGCTGCGATTTTGTAGAGTCCTCTCGTCTGTTTGCCAAAGATAAGTTCCTGTAGGTTAGCGAGACCCTCTCAAAGAGGTTGGAGACCCTCAAGGTCGTGAGAGCTGATAAGGAGGGGTTGAGGTCCATTTCTCGGTAGCAGCGATGTGAATTGTCACGGGTGTGGCAAGTCCGAGACGGGGCGTGGCATCATGGCTTCTTCTCAGGTAGGGAGACATTGAGAGAGTACTTGCTGTCAAACCTCAAGAGTGACCTATCTTCGCTGGACCTTGAGCTCTTGACCCCTAGCCTTGTACCCTTGGAGGCGAGAGCCCGAATAGGAGTGGACCTGATTCCCAGCGCGTTCTCGGCCTTACCAGTGGCACTAGTGGCGGCCTCGATCTCTCAGGAGGTGGACCCTGCTGAGTCTAAGGAGGAGTCTTGAGATGGTCTTGGGGGCTCATAATCCTGCCATCTTTTTTTTTAATATATATTTTGTGTAAAGCTTTCGTTCCTTGCATTTTTGTGATTGTATGGACCTAATTCTAGTAGATTTGTTTATCTTTAATACTTATTGCACACTTATACCTTGACTCACACTCTGTGTTTTCTAGACAACCGAATCACCCAGTCTTCATATCGTGAGGTCTTATTATTTGTTGGATCACTGCTATGGTGTTCTTTATGTTCTAACTCGCACGCCATGGGTCATAAATGAATGAGTGGTGCATGTTGCATTGGACACAACAGGTGACAAGTTGTGCATGCTTCCAAGGCTTACAGTGGGGTGCACGCTACATTTTCCCATGAGTATGGTTCTATGGCCGACATCACATTTGGGAATCTGAGAGGATCTTGAGCAATTGGCCATTTAATGTGCGCTCATTGGTCGTTCCGCATTCATGGCATTAGATAAAGTCTTCCACGCTTGTCATGGGATTTATGTGGGGCGCTTCACGAGATTCGCTTATATATAGCCCCTTTTGCCTTTGTCATTTGCCAACAACTCTCCCTTCCTGCTCTTTGGGCGCTTAGAAGCTTTGTCTTCCCTTGTGCTCACGTTGGCCATTTCTGGCTCCGATGGGCTTTCTAGCCTTAGGCCAGCCTTGAGACACTAAATCCTGCAGTGGGTTTTTGTGGAGATATATGCGTGGTAGTTTCTCAGGACTTTTGGAGGATGTCTTTTCGAAAGTCGTGTTATTCTTCATTATCAGGAGATCTTTGAAAAGAAGGCATGCACCTAGCTTCGTGGCTAGGTTGTTCGAAGGGTTTCATTGTCTTAGAACTCCTCATGCAGTTTATGTTCCGTCATTACATCTTGAGCCGCTCCCATGCTCGGGAAGAACGGGGCCTCTTCCCCTCGGCGTGGTTACCGTAGGAGATTTCTAGCGTCTTGAGCTTGCCCAAGCCAAGACACTTCCTCTTTGGCCAGGGGAGAAGTAAGAGGGGTCATTTGCGTCCCCTGGGGACTTTTATAGAGACTGTTGAGGGGGTTTCCCTCAACTTGAGCCCTTCGTTGTCCCACATTCTTTGGGGGAGTTCATTGAGGGGCAGCCTTTATTTGTTTATTTCATATGGGCCTTGAGCCAGCGTGGAGGTTGGTCTCTTCTTTGGGTAGTCCTTGACAATTGTGCGGTTCGGGAGCCTGAGTTGGCCTCTCCTCCCTCTCTTCGCCCCCTCCCAAGTTTTGTGATGGTGCCTTTTGGGGTTCGCTGTCTTTCTCAAGGGAGTTGCTGTCTTTTTCTGCCGACGGCACTGTACCCCCCGAGTTTGATTTTGCCTTTGGATTGCTCTCGACTTCTTGCCTCTCTTTGTATGACTTCTTGTGGATATGTTGTAACTTTTCCGTTATAATCGTTCTGGCAGATGATGAATAAAATGCTCTTCCATTTATGCTTTCACACTTTGTTATTTTTTCCATACTATTTGTTTGTGCCTCGCACTTGCCTCTTCTAGCGGTAATACATTGGTTGTTTGTTGAGACTTAAGAGGTCAATGGCCTCTCGGGTGGCTCCCTAACGAGTATAATTGTTTCTTCATCCACTTGTCTTAGTTAGGACTGAATACCCATCACTTGGTAACACTTCGGAACCCCTAAAGGGTTTGCGTGGAATTCATTCAAGTTCTTTTATGCAATGACCGTGTTTACTTTTGGCTCCCGCAAAGGCTCTGTGAGGTGATGCGGAGCTTTTGTAGAATTCCCTTGATACGTAGAATCGAACCAGCTTAGTTGAAAGGGGTCGAGCCGCGCATAAGCCAGAACTTGCCCAGATTCTTTGTGGAGGTTGGGTGGTGAAAGATCATACGTGCCTTGTTGACCTTCGTGCTCAGCGAGAAGGGGCTGAGTATCGTGTGAGCCGGGCTTGCCCAAATTCTCTGACGGAGGCCACACGGTAAGATCATACGCGCCTCGTTGACCCTTACGCTCGACTAGAGGTGGTCGAGAGGCGTAAGCCAAGCTTGCTCAAATACTTTGACGTAGGCCGTGCAGTAAGATCGTACATGCCTCATTGACCCTTGGGCTCGGTGAGAGGGGGCTGAGCGGCGTGTGGGCTGGGCTCACCCAAATACTCTGACAGAGGTCGCATGGTAAGATTGTACTTACCTCGTTGACCCTTACTCTTGGTGAGAGGGGGTCGAGTGGCGTGTAAGCTGGGCTCGCCCAAATATTTTGCGTACATGCTACAAAACCAAAGCTCATACACACATATTTTATTTGCTAATTTACCAACCTGTCTTGTCGGCTTGACACGGTGAGACTTTTAGGATTTTCACTTGCTTTGGAGATGTTGTCTTTTGCGGTTGCGACAAGTAGTCTTGGGACTATCCCGCACTCCACCGAGGGAGAGGTATGGGTGCCTCAAACCATAACCTCCCTTTTAGTCCTCAAGGAGGTCATCATCCTTCTACCGCAACAGGATGGGGTCACATTCGGGCAGCCTTAGGGTTGGTCCCGCTCTCCTCTGCAAGGGAGGTCAATCTAACCCGGGGTTAGTTTATCTTGTTGACCCGCATAGGGAGGTAGTTTGTTCGGATGGTTTGCAACTGTATTTGCTCCCATTCGTTGAGGTCACAGGAAATGGGAGTGAGAACCAGGCTGGGGCCGTGTCCACTCCTCGTCATGGTGGAACGGGGTAATGTTCAGGCAACCTTTGGACTGGACCTGCTCTCCCCTGTAGGAGGGTCGAGATGGCCTCTGGCTCATCCCACCCTTTGTTACACTGGGGGGAGGTAGTTTGTTCGAGCAGTCCTTGACTAGACCTGCTCTCGCTGGTCATCTCCCAAAACCAGGGTAATGTGTGTCGGCTGTTGAGGACATACCCTCTCTCCACCGTGAGAAGGATTAAGCAGCCCCATAGGAGAGGTAATAGTGGGAAGGCCTAGGGGCCATGCACTCTTCGTCGTGATGGGGATGGGGTCAAGTTTTAGCAGCCTTAGGGCTAGACTCGCTCTCCCTCACGGGGGAGGTCGAGCTAGCCTGGGGCTAATCCCGCCTGTTGACTCCCATATGGAGGTAGTCTGTTTGGACAGTTTGCAATTGTACTTGCTCCCATTTGTTGACATTGCAGGGAGAGTTAGTAAGGACCAGGCTGGCATTGCGTCCTTTCTTCATCTTGTCAAAATGGGGTATGTTCGGGCAACCTCAAGCCTAGATCCACTCTCCTCCGTAGGAGGGTCGAGATGGCCTTCGGCTCATCTCGCCCTTTGTTACCCCAAGGGTAGGTAGTCTAGTCAAGCAATACCTGATGGGATCCGTTGCCATTGGTTGACGCCCATGAGGAAGGTAAGCCAGTGTGCGATTGGGACTAGCTCACTTCTCGCTACGGGAGGGATAAAACAGCCCTTTGGCATTACACTTCTCCTTTTGGTGCCCTGTGGGGGGGCTAGTCTTGGAAAGCCTAGGGGATGGGGTAGTTCGAGTAGCCTCAGGGATGGACTTGTTCTCCCCCGTGGTGGAGGTCGGGTTAGCCCAGGGCTAATCCCATCTGTTGACCCACACGTGGAGGTAGTCTGTTTGGATAGTTTGTGACTATACTCGCTCCCATCCGTTGACATCGAGGGAGATGTATTTCAGCCAGTACTTGCTGGGCCTGCTAGCTTGAGATGCACCTTAACAGAGGTGCACTGTATCCCCTGTGGTATAGCATCCCGTCGACTATGATGTATTTTGCTGCTTGGTATCTCACCTTCCTCGCTCACTCCCTACCGTCGAGAACTTCATTGTCATTCAAATATCGTAAGATGTCCTATGCCAACTTGGATGCAGCCGATCCTACTTCCAGCAGCTCGACCCCTATGACTGGCACCTCGACGGTCTTGAAGACGGTCGATTCTGATATTGAGGTGGCTTCCTGCCGGATGCTATCTTTGCCAATCTATCTACCTTATCATTCTCAATTCTTGGGATTTGCTGTATCCGGAAGTATTGGAAGTGAGCGCGTTTGGCCTATATCAATGCTAGGTACATTTTCAGTTTTTTGCTCTTCGTTGCGAACTCCCTTTCAACCTGGCTAACTACTACTTGGGAGTCTGCTCTGAGCTCTATTTCCTTCGCGCCCAGGGACTTTGCTATAGTCATGTCGAGGAAGAGCGCCTCATACTTCACCTCGTTGTTGGTGGTTTTGAACGCTAGCTTGATAGCATAGTCGTGCTCCTCGGCTCTGTCTGTGATGATATACACCTTCACTCTCCCTCCAGCTCGGCAAGAGGAGCCATCAACGAAAACTTATCAGGGCTTCATAGGCGGTGCATATCCTTTTTTCTTATATTTTATGTAAAAATTTAAAAAAATTATAATAATTATATAAAATAAGATGGTTTAATTTTATATAAGCAAACCGACTCTAATTTTTATACACACATACATGCAAGCATGCATGGCTTCTACTTTAAGGCTTAAGCAAGTGATGCATGCATGCATGAACCAGCGAGAAGATCTACGTACGAAATAAATTGTGATTTACTTTATCATTCATGGAGAAGTCATCCTATTGGCTACTGATCTCCTTCTAAAGAAAAGATAAAAAAAAAAAGAAAAAAAAGGAAAGAAAAGAAACCAAAGTCGCTTTTCTCAGTTCTATGCTTTTACATGTTCGTTGTATGTATGCTTTGGAAAGGAGTCCCACACTACCATCTTTTAGGTTTGTACACTCTCGGATGGATCAAACTACTATTCTATATGCAGAAAGGATTAATCTTAAACAATGAACATGTATTACTTTACATCTCTTGGTCATTATTTTCCATTTAAAATTTATTTATATTAATATTCTTGTAAGTTCTTATTACTTTTAACTTTTATTTGCTTTCACACAAACAAATAAAAAAAATATATAAATGCATATATGAAATAAATTGAGATCCCTAGCTTTAATTTTTGCATGAACTTAAAAACTTCAAGTATGTGAGACATAGATATATAAATAAGCATGACCTACACTATTTATTACTCATTTAGAGTTTGTTTAGAGTTTGTTCGAGAACACAATTATTCTCAAATATTCTCAAACTATTTCATTACTATTCACACTATGCTTCACAGATAATCTGAGATATTCTTAATAGATCAATCACGTCGTCTGAAATATTTATACATGTATTAATATATATGTTATAAGGCACACTTTATCTATCTATCTTTTTCTTACTCGAGAAGATCTTTATCTTCTATATATAAAAAGTGTGTATGTAACGGAAAAACAAGAAAAACCCTTGTTTTTCCGTTAATTCTTGTTTTTCCGTTAAAGTTAACACCGTTTGTTTTAACGGTTTGGCATATAAAATGAAAACATAAATGTTGAGAGAGATAGCATTCAATATTGTTATATGATTTATTAATCACAATAATTATAATACTTAATAGTTTATATAATAATAAGTAGTTAAAGATTAGTTATTATATTTTTCTCTTTCTCCTTAACATATACACGTGTATTATGTGCATAGGACGTGAATTTATAAGTATAATATATGTGTATTATACGTTTCATTAATTCAGATTATTGAGTATTCCAAATTTAAAAATCTCATATAATATATAATATAAGTGTGTTTAGTCAAAGTGTTTTTTTTCCCCATGGTAGTAGGACGTAGCTTCCGTTAAGTCATATTTCACATGTGGGCTTGCTATGGTGGACACATGACAAAGGCCATGATCATTAAGCTAATCAAGAAAGAGTAAATTCGGCCAACAATTTCAAAATATATTTTAGGATTTATATATATGCTATATATAGAAAATATTATACCACAAATTTTATAAAAAGATTATGTTTTAACTTTATGTTGTCCCTGATCGAATCAACCAACAACAAAATAAGAATTTCAATGTTGTCTCTATTGATCGTCTACAAGATGACATAAATTGATGAATTATAATACAAATATCAAGCAACACATATTTTGAACTATCGTTTGTATTAAACTTTTATTAAATTTTTCGTATACATCTTTACTAAAATTATGAATGTTATAAACATGTATTGGATTATATGATATTTTGAACTAATTTTTTTATTTTTTCCAATATGCCTTAAATTATTAAGTGACATCAATAATTTTTATAAAATATATATTATTTTTTACAAATAATCATTTCATACAATTAAACAAACGTGCTTTGCACGTTGCTCCCACCTAGTATAGATAAAATGTATGAACGAGGGAGCCTGAGTCGCCTAGGGGCTAGATATAAAAAAATCCTATCAATTATTAAAGAAATAAGGTAAGTATTAAAATCTTACTAGTGGTTTTTATAACATAAATTGATCCTTGAACTTTACTATCAAAGATTTTAGTGCTGAAGTTTATGAAGCAATGGATAGCAAGTGTAATTAATTACAAAACTTATTAATTAAGGGAATAAACTAAAAAATCAACTACCATTTATCTTCCGTACTCTTAAGGCTCTATTTAGATGTTAAAAGTATCTAAGATGATTTATATATAATAATAAAATAATTTACAAATAGTAATAAATAATTTGTAAATAATAATGAAGTAGTTTGAGAGTATCTGAGAACAGTTATATTCCCAAACAGGACCTTCTATGAGGCCTAAGAGAAGAAACTTCTTCCACTCTTGCTCTATGATTCTCTCACAATTTTTTCCTCAGTATCAAGAAGTGAAAGAATACAAAGTTCCAAACTTTTCCCTGTCATTCTCTCTTATCTTCCCCAAACAAAAGGAAAATGGGATGCAAATTGGTCTCTTGATTTCCAGTGAAGAAAGGGTGAAAGGAAGATCTCAACAGACCATAAAATGGTTTCCCCATAAAAAGTCTTTGTTGATTAAAAGTGTTATCCAGTTGCTAAGTAGCTCATGCTCTTGCTAACAGCTGGGGGGGGTTACTTTTTCTTCTTTTGTTTAATATGGGTTGGGTGGATTAGATCGAATACTCACGCTGTAGGTTTGGGCAAATACCACAAAGACAAAAACAGACTGCTCACAACTTCACAAGCTTTCACGGTTCATTGCACCATTGACACAAACTAGATAATCCTCCTCATGATAAATAGTGATAACCTTTTGAATTCATTTTTTTCCCTAAATAACCGCTGTTTCGGTCAATGATCACGGCTAGCGATCACATATTCATGGGCACGGGGCAATGTGAAGCAAGAAGAGAAGTTGGAGGCTTTTTTTGGACTCTTGTAGCTATAATGAGATTACTATGCAAAATAATCACATAAATTAACGTGATTTCATGTGATTTATTAAATATATTTTATAATAAAAATAATTTTATAATTTAACAAATCATATCAAGACATATCAGTTCGTGAGATTATTTTTTTGTAATTCATTTATGTCTAGAGTATTTATCTTTTCTAAAAAGATAATCTTATTTAATATATTTATTTATTTATATTTAGGAGCATTTTATTTTATTTTTTAATTAGATTAATTGATATATTATATTTTAAATGATTTTTTTTATTAATGTGATTAATATATAAGATTAATCAAATTTAACAATAGCATTAATTAAAGTGGAGTTGATTTTTCTTTTCGGTTTTACAAACAACTTTGTGAAACGCATCGATCGACGTGATATACACGACAATAGGGTTCTATTCATTTGTCAAACTGCTGACGGGTATTATCACAGCAGGTGTAAACTAATCTTTTATATTTTTAATCAATAATATGCTAGGTATAATTATTTTAAAATAAAATAAAATTATAGTTAAAAAATTAATTAAATTTTTTTATATAAATTTTATATTTACTTATTTTTTTTAAAAATAATTACATAACGCCTATATATTTTATGACTTTAAATATCATTTTTTATTTACTTTGTTATTTTTTTTCCTTAGGTTGTTAATTGTATTTAAGTCGCTCATTTGGCTGAGCTGAACACACGCATGTATATATTCTTTGTACAGTTTTATTTCTTAATGAGAAAATATACGAGACCCTTTTATTCTTCTCTCAGTTGTCATGGTATCAGATTTTTTTCAAGTTCGCCAATATTGAACTCCCTTGCAAGTTCGCACCTGGACTCCCATGGTGCCGACTCCATTTTCTCCTTCTGATGATGCTGCTAGCCCCTTTTTCCTGCATCCGAGAGACAAGTTTGGTGTTATCCTTGTTACACAGCCCTTGATCGGCGACAATTATCATACCCGGGCCAAATCTATGACTCCTTGATCGGCGACAATTATCATACCCGGGCCAAATCTATGACTATGGCATTTTCTGCGAAGAATAAGCGGGTTCGTCGATGACATGATTCTCAAACTCGTTAATTCTACTGATCTTCTATTTTCTTCTTGGATACGTTGCAACAACATTATACATACATACATTGAAAAACACTACCCATTTCATTAATTTTTCCCTCGCTTTCATCTCCTCAGCTCTCTTCTTTATTCTTCTTATTTCTCTTATTTTGCTTCTTCTTCCCTCTCCCATCTTCTTTCTTCTCTCATTTGCGGTGGTTTTTTTTAGTTTTAAGACCCATTGCCGTGAATGTTGCATGTAGTTTACGCACTGAATGTTGCGTGTATTTTGTCTTTATCAATGACATATTCAAGCACAAGAAAAAAAAAAAAAAAAAAAAAAAAGGAGTGAGAGAGGGAACGAGAGACAGGGGAGAGAGCCAACTTCATCGCTTCAAAATTATTCAGTATAAATTCTTGCTAAATAATAAATATCATATCATGCAGAGGTTTCGACGCCTAAATAAAGACCCCAGTGACTTTTATAATCGGGTTTACTCGAACAGTCTCTCTTTCATTAAACAGTGCATTTTTCATTCAAGAATATTGATTTAATGGTTTAACATGTAAAACCAATTAAAATGCGCCTCGTGAGTAGATACGACTGAAGATGACAAAAAGTACCGAGGATGAATAATATGCATGGGGAAGCCATGACATTAAAATGTAACGTTACAAATAGATGCAATTTATGGAGTTGAATGAAGCATCTGTTATATATATATATATATATATATATATATATATATAAAACTGAGTAATGGAGGTCGAATGTTCAAGAAGAAGATTCTGCTGTAACAAGAAATTTCTATGCCAACTGTCTAACATTTTGCAATTCAGATTATGATGGTTAGCATTCAAAGTTCCTCGGAATGGATTAAAGTGAGAAAGAGCTGAAACAAATCATGCTTACATAGTTATCTATACAGAGTATATTATTAAACAAATTGGGAGTTTTATTGTAGACACACCTTTCCCCTGCCATTGCCTACTTGGCAAACCAAGAAAACAATTTCAAAACTTTGATCTATTACCCATTTATTATGATTCTTTTTTTCCTCATCCATTTGTTTATAATAACAGTTTTTACTTGAGACACTTCATCCTCTCCGCGATTATCAATGATTGAAAAAGAAACCCCAATAATATCTGGTAAAAATCTATAAATATAAATAAAGTTAAAACCTAAACAAGCAATGATCTTCACATCCTCGGAAGAGAATTAAGGGAGTTCAAAAGTGCATGGCAAAGCCAGCAGTTATACACAAACACGAATGTTATGACCCAAAAGAGAATTTAAATCAATAATCCTTTACATACAAAACCATGGACACCCTATTCAGGTATCTAATTACTCTGTAAAGCACCAAAAGCAGCCGTACTGATGAAGCATTGGTTGGGGACCTGGGGTACTCCATTTTCACACCAAGGAACCAACAGCAGGAATGTCAAAAAGTTCGAAACAAAAGGGCTTTACCAAGAGCTGTATCATCCAAAATAAGCCACGGAAACAAAAGGGTTACCAGTTCAGCAATAAAACATAACATTCTTAACATTATCCTTGACGAGTGGAAGGGCCCTGAACTCCCTTCTGCTCTCATTCCCGCCGGTTGAACCACTTTCTGATGAATCACCTTCAATGTAATATCGTGCACGAAATGCAGCCAAGTGGGCATAATATGCGGGAGGGACTGTACAAGTAATCATCATTTTGAGGGATGGAATTAGCATGCACAACTTAAATAAAAAGGGAAAGCAAGAGGAAGGAAATCAGACCTATAGAAACTGATCGAGTGCACCTAGCATACCTGAAAAGGATGTTGAGCGAAGTTACAAAATAAACAACGCAGAAATGTTTCTAATGCATAGGAAGAGTTTAAATGAATGAGGATTAAAAGGGCATTACGTGTAACATAAATTGTTTGTAAGCATTTGCAATGCATCTGCGCTGAATCCATTCTCATCGTACAACACATGGTAGTGTGCTGGGCGACTAGTTCCCTGCAAATAAGATAAGAATGAAAAACCGACTTATTTCTTTAGAATATATGTATGTTCCTGGGTATGCATCCAGCCTTAATTTAAGCCAACAGTTCCAAATTTAAGCAACAAAATGACACAGGTTTACCTGAATTCCAGCATGGCTGTTGAGGTAAAAGTCAAATTCAGTTGGATGGCAAATCTTGGTATCAACAACAGTTCCTGGACATGGAGATTCAAAGAACTGTGATTAAGAAACAAGGAGCAGTAATTGACCATATGGAGACAACTTACGAACCTGGAATAATATTGCCACTCCTGTCCATCTGATCACGTCTACTATGATCTGCAGCGAAAAGGCGCGTATGATGTCTTTTCTGCACCACAACAAAGGTAACTGGTGGTAGGTATCCACTCTCTAGTGAGAGACAGGCCTGGAAGAAAAACGCTTTAAAATTAGAGTTGCATTAACTGATCATCTCAAGAAACAATACAGTACTTGTGAGATCTCATTCCAATGAAACTGAATTGATCTTGCAACAACTCATTCAAAAATATAAAATCATTGTATCAAACACAATATACAATTAAAAAAAGCCAGACTATTATAATAAAATCAAATCTAGAGTTCATAATATGCATTTGAGAGCTTTCTATGCCCTTGCAGTATTCATTCTGACTACTAACTGGCAAGGCATTCTGAAGCTGACACATCTCCGCAAGATCATCATACCTTTCTTATCGCGTCCATCTCATAGAGCAGAACTTGACTGAATTGGCCTTCACTAACACCATCCCTGCACCAAAGTAATATAAAACAATATCAGATAAGAAAGTGCAAAACCGATATATTTTTTGCATCATCGAACATCAATTCTACCTGTAGAATATAATCCTTTCGGGTCTAACCCCAGTGGAAATCCTGAAGGCTTTAAGTAGTTCCCTGCAACGTGACCAATGGAGAATGACAACAAAGAAATAAACACTTCCATATAATTATTAAAGCACTGTATATGCCAACTCCTTACCGGATCATTCCTCCATGAACTGGACCCCTTTGAGGATCGTGATCTAATTTATAAAGATCTTGAATAATTTCCTCCCTGTGAGCTTGTGCAGCAAATAATCCTCGGTACCTGGTTACCTCCGGCCAATCCGTTGAAGCCACAACCTGTGTCAAATAGGTAAACCAACTATTACAATTCAGTAAAAATGCATAATGAAATCTACAAAACATACCGCTGCAATTGAAGGACTAGAGTCCTCGCCAGGTTGTGGATGCGTCACATCCGCACCAAATACAATTGTAGGGCGATCAGTCAAAAGATGAATTTTTCTTTGAATAATAGCATCTTGTAGCACAGTGTTCCGTCCCCCAACCTAGAAATTTTAAAATTGAGTGTAAAACCATCAAAGAATTTGACAAGAATTGACAATCAGACATCAGATAGAACAAACCTTCACATTAATCTTGAGGGCCACATTTTCGAGATACTGCTTATTTAGCTTTGATGCTTGCCTAGGCTGACAGCACTGAGAAACAATTCCCAGTTCAGTTTCACAGATTCGTTTAATTTTCCCTGCAAGCAACAAGGAATCTTTTGATTGGAGGAAACAAATTCTAATCATAAAATAGGAATACCAATTAACTTACCGTATGACCCACTGATATCAGGCAAAATAATTATCAACAGCTGAAGTTGTTTTCCTGCCAATTCTTTATGAATTCCATATAGAGCCTTCTCAATTTGACCAGAATGAGCTGAACGTATGTGAATCAAAGGATCTGGGTTGAAAACCTTGCAGATGGAATAAGTGCCCATAAATTAATAGCATACACTCTACACACATCTTGCATTTGAAAGTAAATCATGAGACCATACCATTCCTTTGCTGTTGCACATGTTAATCAATTGGTCACAGAATTCAAAAGGGAAATCCCTGTTCACCCGTGTAGAGAAATTCACACATGTCCAAAAATCTACTCTACCGCCGTTGATCATTTTCTACAATGGAAGCATTACAAATGGTAATCGAAGTGATGTCATTTTACAATTGAAATTCAAATAAATTATTATTAATAATATTTCCATTCACAATATACAAGAATATGTCACCTTTGAAAATTAAAAGCTTAATGGCTCACATAAATGATGAAATTATAGAACTTCCATACTAAATAGTGCTGGAGCTCTATAATCAAAATACAAAGTGCAACACAGTGAGCCCCAACACCCCCCCCCAAAAAAAAAAAACCCAACACCGAATAAAAAAAAGACATCTTCCAATACCAGCATCATTTAGTATGGATTAAACGAGCACAATTTTCCAGAGCCAGAAAACAATATAACAATCAAATAACTGTCACCTTGTTTATCATATTCCACTGCCCCATCTTCGGAACTTCCCTTGATTCTCTTCCAGTATCATGATATTTAAGCTACAAAAAATTAAGTGACAAATTAGATTTGACAACATAAGATTTCGAAAATAGCTCAAAGAAACATAGATGCAAATTTACCATTGGAGATGGTAAAATCCGAGCATCAACCACTGCAAGTTTGTCCCTTACTTCAATCCCAAATTCCTCCTTTACAAGTGCAATCCGATTGAAATTATTTCGTCTAACAATCTAGCACAAAAGTTAACCCATCAATAATTACTACAACAAGCAGGTCTTCATTCATATTGAATCAATATGCCATCATTTGAAGCTAAAGACTACAATTTATCACCAAAGTCAAACGTATTGAAATTACCTCCTCAATACTACTTTCCCTTTCTTTAGGCCGCTGACAAGTTGCCCTTAAAATGTTAGTTACTTGTCTTTCATTTAATCTCTTCGAGTATCTCTGTCCAGCAACAATCTTACAAAGCTGTAATACAAAGAAAAACATCTATAAACAGAAATGCCTAATTCTTAACAATGGAAAAATCTTCTTATGGTAAGAAGACAACCTCCATTGGTAAATAAACAGGTTTGGCATCAGTCCCAGCCTGAAGGGCAGGCAAAGACGAGTGCTGAAGCAAAATACTATATTTGTCTTGAAAATATTGAACAACCGACGTCGTTGTTTTCTTGTCATCAAGAGTAAACCTGGAAAGGAAACAAAGATTTCAAATTCTGTAGCAGAAAAAAAAAAATCGCAACAAAAGGAGGTGCAAGAGAAGTAAGATAAACAATAACAAACAATGTTGGTAAGTGGTTCCAGTCATTGTGGCCAACGAAAATACAAATGCAGTTAAAAAAAACAGCCCTTAAGTATAGCCACCAGATACCAAATAAACGAGCCACTGCTAAATTGTTAGATTTAGGCCTCATCATGCTGCTAAGCAAACTGAGTCCATTTAAAAATTGTAGTTTCTAACAGATTCCAGATAAATAAGAACAAAAAGGTACGTTTGATTTGCAAAAAACTCCGACAGATTCCAGATAAATAAAAGACAAAAAAAAAGGGAGCATTTGATCATTCTAAAAAAATCTCAACTTCAATCCAAACATCTTTTCATTAAACTACAAAAGAATTTTATATTTTCTCAAAAAAAAAAAAAAATCATCTAATCCTTAATTTGCTACTTTCACAATAATAATAATAATAAAAAAAAAACAGAAACTAAAACAACAATTATTTTTTAAGCAACACAAACCAAAACAATTATAATTAAACCCAATAGAAATTTCAAAATTTCAACCAAACCACCTTTCAATTCTACCTGCCAAATTTCACAAATTTCAACACATGATACATCTCAAAAAATTCTATCCACACGATTTTCATTCTACCTTCTCTCTTCCCTAAAAAATGACAAATCTTTTTGCAAACGTTCTGAAGTATTAAAGAAAGTTTCACTTACCAAACATGCTTAAGTTTCTTATAGATCTTTCATAAACCATGCCACTCACTTGAAGCATCTATAATGCTTTTATTTTGCAATTTTTTAATCTAACTCTTGAAAACAAAACAAAATAAAACCAAAGACGCCTATCAGCTTGATGAATGGGCACTAATGTTTACCATCTACTTCCTGATGCTAATTCCATAATTCCATATACTCACTACAAGAAAAACGGTCTTTTGTAGATGCGAATATTATTGTCGCCGCAATAAATTGGTCACAAAAGACCGTTTTTCTTGTAGGGACTAATATCTCATAAGCAGAAAAGAGACAACATAATTAGTACGGTAACTCACGTTATCTTGCTAGTTGGTTGAGTGGATACCCCGACAACTTTGTAACGTCTGGAATGCTCCATATGAGTAAGCTCTATCTTGACTCCTCTCAGTGCCTTTTTAATCTGGGCAGCACACACAGACGTTAATTCATAAAATTAAAAGAAACAAAGCACGCACAAACACACACAGACATCAAGTTCATAAAAGTAAGAAACAAAGCAAGCAAGCGTGAGCGGACACACACACCTAACGAAAAAATTTAAGCAAACTTAGAAATCTATGTAGTGGATAGAAGGCATCTTTTAAAAGGAAGCTAGAGTGATAAGTCTATTCACCCTAAAATCTGGTATCCACAGATACCAGAAGAGGTATCTCAGTACTTCCCCAAGTAATTCTCAGAAAATTTTTCAATTGATTCCATGGGAATCTCTTTTGTTAAATACTCAAATCTTCCATCCAAAGTCCTAATTAAATCGCCCATAACATCGTATGGTAGTGAAATAACCTTATTGCGATCCTGATCAGATAGTTGCCTTGAAAAACTGAAATTGAAATGTTTTGCAATGAACTGTGTCACAAGAATTGGTTCATAGAAAGCCCTCGCTGACACATCTGCAACATGGAAATCATATGTTAAAAGCAAGGAAATGTCACTGTAATTGCAATTGAATCAACAAGTTACTCATAATGGATCCCACAATAGCATAGAAAGAGTGAACTAATACCAATGTTGAGAGAAAGTCCCATCTGAGTTGGCCTAAGACTCTGATAGTAACCTCTCCAATATTCAATGCCGTCTCCCAGCTCACCTGCTGGACCCAACTTTGGATCAAAAAATGACCTCCCCACAGAAGTATAGCTGTCGTAAAAAAGTCACCAGGTTAATGCATGTGAAAGGTTTCGTATTTTCTGCAACTGTATGTCTGAGAAGAACCATAAACGAAGGATAACAAAAATTCACAGATTCTAAGAAGATGAGAGCATGTTACTTCTGAGAAGGTGCCTCTCTAAGGACAACATCAAGAACTTGTATTGTTTCTTGCGGTGAATCCAGCTGTTTACCGCATAAAAACTCTCGAAGATTATGCAGGTCCGGTTTAGAAGCCAACTTAATTTCCACTTTAAACTGACGTTCTTTCCTGCACGTCAAGCGGAGCAGAGCTATTCAGATAAAATGAAAGTAAAAGTCGAAAACGTAAGATAAGCTTAAAACAACATATATACACAGCCGGATAAACCAAAAGAAAAACACCTCGCTGATTTAGATGAGGCACCACGACCATCATTGTCTATTAACTTGACAACAAATTCCTCAGATTTAAACGGCAATGGCCCTGCCGTATAGAGGCTCTTCCTGCCATCATAAGCAGGCTTTCGCCTTCCCAAATGAGAATCACCATACAACTCAGTTAGTTGAATCATAACATCCCTGTTGACTTTCTTCGACTTAACCTCAGGGGTTATCGAAACCTAAAGCAATAGAACAGCCATATCATGAGGACACAAATTAATACTTGATAATTACGCAGTAAAACAGATCTCATAAAATGCCCAAGAACGACAAAATTGCGAAGCAAAAGGTCTCATGCTTGTTTTGCTCTTAGCAGAAACGATAGCTAGCCTTCAAGACAGACGATATAAAAATAAAAAGTACGTCATCCCAGACACGAACCGCTTCTAGACATTCCCACAAATGTATCACACTTCATGTTTTTCTAAAAAGATAAAAGAGAAACGGCTTCGTCCACAGGATAACTACATGACGTCGAACTAACCGTAGAATATGGGTAAAACTTAAAAGACCTCGACAAGACTGCCGATGATGTTAGATGGTGGGAAAGGTGAAGCATGCTATCTCACTCAGGTCCCAAAAATATAGACTGGGAAAAGTGAATAAAAAATCACGACAAAACCCGTCAAATTCAACTAAAAAGGAGTAATGAACAAATAATTTCTTCTGTAACAAATGCAGGTCGTCCAAGCGTGCACAAGACGCTAAAGGTATAAGAACAGTTATTTTCGTTAAAAAAAACAAAAAAAGAATAGGGAAAGAACTTTGAGCATGGTTACTGACATCGTAGTGATGGAGATCTTTGTCTGCAAGTTCGACGAGAAAATGATTTGCTCTGACAATTACTTTTTTGCCGATGGTACCGTACCCCGGCCTCTTCGGAGGGCACAAAGCCTTCGACGACGTCGGCGGCGGCGCCCTATCCGTGTGTGCAGGAGTCTGCAGTTTGAGCCGCCCCTCGATTTCACTGCTCAGTGCAGTCGCCGACATCGAAGTCGAAGGCGGTGCCGAGCTTGACGACGCAGAAGAAGAAGACAGAGTTAGAGCCGCCCGTGCAGGAGCAGCGGGACAGTTAGCCTCAGTTGGAGGCGAAGCAGGAAAAGCAGCAGCCGGCGATGGAACGGTAGGGAATCCCGAGGGATCACCACGGCCTCTTCCTCCTCTGCCACCCACCCGACCACCAGCAACACCACCTCTTCTACTAGCACCGCCGCCGCCGTCTCCTCTGCCTCTTCCACCGCCTTGATGAGATGATGAAGACGCAGGAGAGGGCTCGTTGCGGCGAGCGTCAGGTTGCCTGCCACCGCCTCGCCGTGACATTGTAGCTCACCGGTTCGAACGTGGTCAGAATCCGAGATGAAAAGCAAAGGGAAGTATTGCCAAAAATAAAAGATGTGTCACAGAGAGAGAGAGAGAGAGGAGAAGAAGAGAGTGGAAGTGAAGAGCGGTGAACGAGAGAGAAGAGGGAAAGACGTGGGAAATGAGCGACTCTCTGCCACTTTTTATACATAATTCCCAGCATGTCCCTACACTCGACTGTCAGCGTACTCCTGTAACAATTTTTCCCACGAGTAGCCGCCGCGGGAGACATGCAAAAGGCGAGGCTAATGCACGCTAGCAGCGTCGTTATAAAAATTAAAAAAAAAAAATCTATTTATCCAATATATAATTTATTATTTTTATCTTTTTATTATTAATATATATTTAACTATAATGATAGAAAAACAATTTATATATTTATATATAATATATATAAGATTATAAGTAACATTTTTCGTTAATTTAATAAATAAACTTCGACCACAAACTTTTAACAAAACTGATACTCATTATATTTATTATCTCTATGCCACACACCACACTTGATATTTTATTTTTTTATTATTACTAAATTAAATAAATTTTTTTACTTATCGTCCATATACCATATATTTAATAAAAGAAAAAAAATAATATAGAGATACTGAATAAAATTTTTCAAAGTGATAATTAATGTTGCTGTCCTATTTTTTAAAATTCTCCTATAGTTGGACCTTTACTTATGGCTTGTTTGGAAAAATATTTCATCCCAAAATTTTCATCTTATATCTTTCTCAAATATTACTCAAACATAAATACTTTCAAACTAAATTATTATAACATTTTCAAACTAATCATTAGAACTTTCCAAAACTTTCAAATAAAAAATAATTCAACATTTTTAAGTTTTTAAACAAAAATAATATTAAAAAACTATTTTCTAACAATATTCAATTTTATAATATTTTTTTATTTAACTTTTATCTTTATTTTTCTAAAACTCCATAAAACATTAACTCAAACTATTTTATTATTATTCACAAACTATGTTACTACTATTTACAAAATTCTTATATGATTTCTCTCTTAATTTGTCGGGTGGCTTTTTAAGAGAATATAAGTGTTTTAGTCGCGAAAAAATTTTATGAAAATAAATTTATAAACTGATACAATTTGATGTGATATTAAATTATAAAGTAATTAATTCACTATTATTCACAAATACTTTATTACTATTTATAAATAATTAACTATTATTTATAAATTATTTCACTACTATTTTATTTAAATAGTGAAAGTATTTCATCTCATCTTATCTCATCTCATATCATCATTACAGTTTTCCTAAATTCTCAACTAAAATATAATAAAAAATTTAATTTTTTCAAATATCAAAATAATAATAATATTAAAAATTATATTTTAATAATATTTTAACTTTTATCTTAATTTATCTTATCTCTACTTACTATTCAAACATTTCCTCAATCGTAAGCAATGTGTTTTCAAAAGCAAAATGGCTCACCAATAAATGTGTCCCAATTAATTTTTTGTTTACTTAGTGATTAAGAAAGTATTTTTTAATGATGTTGTGAATTTTTACCGAATATTTGATACAATCTCATAAAAAATAATAAACACATCAAGGTTTCTTGCATAGAAATTATATATTACGAAATAAAATATTATAATCACAAAATTTTTTTATAAAATAAATTTCTAAATTGAAATAATTTAATTTGATATATTAAATTATAAAATTATTTTTTTAGTCCGGATTGCAACAAAGTTGGATGTTTAGAAACCCATTGAGATTTCCTTCATAGCACCTCATCAGCTAGCTGGCACATACTATATGTAGTTTTATTTTTTTATTTTTATTTTATTTTTATGATATAAAGATAATGAGTTAAAAAATTCTAAATAAAAAGTTTTTATTGCGTGTGATATATAATTATATTGCAAAAGATAAATAATATTCATACGAATAATGTAAGATATACAGATCTTATGCATTCTCTAAATATTATTTTTCTATTCATATATTAACGTTTTGGGCTATTTTTACCGAATTTATTATTTAGGATATTTTATTATTTAGATTAATTATTTGATTTACTGATTCAGTGGTCTGAGACAGATATATATATAGTTCTCATTTTAAAAAAAATATATTTATAATCATAATAAACCGAAGTTTAGGAAAAAAAAAAAGAGGGGTGCTACAGTCACCGCTCGTGGCTCGCGCCGGAGCCACTGCTTGGTAAATTTTTTTTTTTTTAATTTTTTTAAATTATTTTTTAATACTTTTAAATATTTTAAAAAAATATAAAAAATTTATAATAATATTAATTAATTTTTTCTTAATCATTAAAAAAAATTGGCTAGCGGTGGCGCTGGTGGCTTAGGATTTTTCAAAAAAAAATATCTATGATCAATCACGTCAAGTTGAATGAATATCTGGTGGATGAATTTGACGGAAAGATTATGCTAGACTGCACGCATTGAACTTTGAGTTGATAGCTTGGTATTATCACTGTCTACGTCCATTTATAATCATTGGAAAACGGTGCATCTACCGAGATATATTTTTACATAAATTTTTAAATTTTGTTTTAAATATAAAATTTCAAAAAAAAAAAACATTTTATATTTCTCTGAAATAAATTCTAGATCGGTGATAGGACCCACAATCATTACTTTGAAACACACGCTTAAGTTAAAGCCTCGTTTGTCACCCCCCCCCCGGCGCGGTCAAAAACCAACGGAGTAGGAAGGCAGCCCTCTCCTTCCCCTCGTTTTCCCATCCATTCACATTAAGTTTGGTGGCCCCACTGTACCGTCCAGCTCTTATAGCTGCTGGACGTGCCGGCTAATTTATTTATTTAAATTATCCAACGGTACACTGTAGCAGTATTAGTGGATCGATAGACCAACTTTTTTCCTCACATAGTTATTTTATTTTATTTTTTTCAAGATTCAAAAACTAGATCTATATTTTTTTGACAATTTTTGAAAGACATACGTAATACAAGCAACCTCTTAAATTGTAAATCGCTAAAAAGAAAGTGATAATTTTGTAAAAATCATTGCGAGTGGTTCTTATGCACCACCTCTTCCAATATTTCTTATCGCCATCATTATATCTTTTAGATTTAAACTTTGTAATTGAAAAGAGTCAAGCGTGTGGTTTTAATGGATTTCGAAATCTATCGAAATTAGTCCAAATTGTAATATGTCATTATTTCGCATCTATCTTACTGCTTTCCTTTTTAGTTTCCTTATTATTAATTAAAAAAAAGAGTTATTCTCTCAGACTTTTGTCTGTAGAGGTTGAGTCATCTCCATCTATGAAGGATGAGGTTGGGCTGTCTCTTAAACATTTATCTGTTGAGAATATCAGCACTAGTGAAGACCAAAGTATCTTTTGATTTATAATATTATGTTTGATATTGGGGCACGTAAAATATTAATGTATTTGCTCATAAATTTAAGTTTCTTAATAAAATATAATTTTTTAATATAATTTTTATTTTAAAATTTAAAAAAATTATAAGAATTATATAAAATCAAATGTAAATCAAATCAGAAGTCATTTTTATACATATATGCGCATGGATGGCTTCTACGCGAAGGCTTGCATGCATGCATGAACGAGCAGCGAGCAGATATCCGTACGAAATACTTTGTGATTTACTTATCATTCACGAAGAATTCAACTATTGGCTACTTTCCTTCTAGAGAAAAGAAAAGATACCAAAGTTCCTTTTCTCAGTTCTCAAGAGAGATGCTTTCAGCCTTTTACGTGTTTGTTGCATCAGTACGTATCTGTATGATTTGGAAAGGAGTCCCACACTACCTCCTTTTATGTTCGTACAATATAAAACTCTCCTATGGATCAAACTAAAATTGTATATACAGAAAGGATTAACCTTAAACAGCGAACATGCATTACTTTATATCTTTCGGTCATTATTTTCCATTTTAAATTTATTTATATTAATATTCTTGTACGTTCTTATTACTTTTTAACTTTTTTTTGCTTTCACACAAACAAAAACAAAAAAAATATATATATAAAAATGCATATATTAAATAAATAGAGGTCCCTTCAATTTTTGCATGAACTTAAAAACATCAAGTATGTGAGATATAGATACATAAATTAGCATGACCTACAATATTTATTACTCATTTAGAGTTTGTTTGGAAACATAACTATTCTTAGATATTATGTTTTGCAAATAATCTGATATACTCTTAGTAGAATCACGTCATCTGATATATTTATATATGTATTTGAGAATAGTTGTATTACCAAACAGGTGAAGCCTAGTAGAGGAAATTTCATCCAGTACTCTTGCTCTATGATTCTCTCACAATTTTCTATGGGTATCAAAAAGTGATCGAAAGAGTATAAAGTTCCAATCTTTTGCCTGTCATTCTCCTTTACCTCCCTCATCAAAAGGAAAATGGGATGCAAATTGGTCTCTTGATTTTCAGTGAAGTCAGAGTGAAAGCAACATCCCAACAGACCATAAGATGGTTTGTTTGCCCATAAAAAGTCTTTGTTGATTAAAAGTGTTATCCAATTGCTAAGTAGCTCATGCTCTTGCTAACAGGTTTTTCTTCTTTTGTTTGATTTTGGTTGGGTGGATTAGGTAATGAAATGTGGTAAAATCCATTGTGGGTCATTCTTCACCCTAGCTAGCTATCTAATAGATCGAATATTCTGGCTGTAGGTATGGGCAAATACCACAAAGACAAAAACAGACTGCTCACAAGCTTTCACGGTTCATTGCACCGTTGATACAAACTCCTCTTCGTAATAAATAGTAGTAACCTTTTGAATTCATTTTTTTCCCTATATAACCTCACGCTGTTTCGTTCAACGATCATGGCTAGCGATAACATATTCATGGGCACGGGGCAATGTGCATCCATAAGATAAGTTAGAGGGTTTTTTAACTATTATATTCACGAGGAGATTACATAAAAATAATCTTATAAATTGATTTAGATTCATGTAAATCGTCATATTTACTTTATAATAAAAGTAATTTTATAATCTGACGAATCATATCAAATCACATCAGTTTGTGAATTGCTTTTATGTAATTCATTTGTCTCTAGAATAATTTTCTTTTCTAAAAATAGAATCTTATTTATTTAGGATCTTTTTATTTTATTTATTAATTAGATTAATTGATATATTATATTTTAAATGATTTTTTTTATTAATATGAATAATATATAAAATTAATCAAAATTAATAAAATGGAAAACAAAATAAGAGAAAAGTTACACTCACCGACAGATGGGTCCTGAATGGATCCTGATTTTTTTTTTAAAAAAAAAATTTAATGATTAATTTTTAATGATATTATAATTTTTAAAAAATATATATATTTAAGAATATAAAAAATAATTAAACTCAAAAAGTTTATTCTTCTGGGGACGAGTCTCCATGCGACATCCACATGGCTCATAAAATAATAGTATGAATTAAAGTGGAGTTGATTTTTCTTTTGCGTTTTACAAACAACTTTGTGAAAGGCAGCGATGTGACATGCATGACAACTGACAAGAGGGTTCTATTCAGTTGTTAAATTGCTTACGGGTATTATCACGGCCCATCTTAACTATTTTTAAGTATGGCGGTGAATTAGTAAATGTCCTGTAATTTTTTTAAAATAAAATAAAATTTTATTTTTTTATATAAACCGTATATTTATTTATTTTTTAAAAATAATTACATAAGACTTGCACGTATTATAACTTCAAATATCATTTATCATTTATTGAGCTTGTTATTTTTTTCCCTTTAACTTGTTAATTAACTTTGTAAAGTTAGTTATTTGGCATAGCTGGACACACACACATATATATATATTCTTTGTACAATTTTATTTCTTAATGAGAAAATATACTATAACCTTCTATTCTTCTCTCATTTGTCATGGTATCATATTTTTTTCAAGTCCACCCAAATTGAGTTCTCAAGTTCGCAACTTAACTTTCATGGTGCTGACTCCATTTTGTCCATCTGATGATGCTACTAGTCTTTTTTTTTGCATCCGAGAGATAATCCTAGCATTATCCTTGTTACATAGCCCTTGATTGGTGACAATTATCATACATGTGCCAGATCTATGACTATGGCGTTGTCTGCAATGAATAAGCTAGGGTTCGTCAACGATACAATTCTCAAATCCGTTAATTCTACTGATTCTCTGTTTTCTCATTAGATACATTACAACAACATGGTCATTTCTTGGATTCTTAACTTTATTACCAACAAAATCTCTGCTAGTGTTCTTTATATAACCACTGCATGTGAGATTTGGATAGATCTCAAAGAGAGATTTTCTCATAAAAATGGCCCGCGTATTTTTCAATTGCATAAGAGTATTTTCACTCTTTCTCAAGGCCAACTCTTTGTGAATGCTTATTTTACTCAGTTGAAAGCCTTCTGGGATGAGTTGATTAATTACAAGTCACCTCTAGCTTGTTCTTGTGATGCAGTTCACACCTTCAATAAATATGTTCAACAGAAACATATTCTTCAGTTTTTGATGGGTCTCAATGGGCATTTTCATATGCAAGGGCTCAAATCTTGTTGATGGACCCTTTTTTTTGCATAACTTTGTTCCTAGTTTTGTTGTATTTGACTTACCATGTTCAGTTTGTCCATTAGCTAAATAAAAAGGGCTTCCATTTCCTAATAATAATAACTTTTCTGAATTACTCTTTGACTTTATCTATTGTGATGTTTGGGGACTACTCTCCATTTCCACTGTTGAAGGCTAACGATGCTTTTTTATTTTTTTAACTATTGTTGATGATTGCACACATGCTACTTGGGTTTATCTCTTTAAGAGCAAATATGAAGTTACACTTCTTATACAGAATTTTGTTCGTTTGATCAAAACACAATTCCATACTAAAATTAAAAAAAAAAATCATATTGATCATGGTACTAAATTTTTGTTGTCCTCCTTTCTCACCTCTAAAGGGGCATCCACCATAAAAAGTTGGGTTGAAATTAATTCTGCTGTGGAGAGAAAGCATAAGCACATTCTAAACTCAGCTCAAGCCCTAATGTTTCTGTCTCATTTGCCTCTTCATTTTTGGGTTGATGTTGTCCTCATAGCCACTTATATCATAAATAGACTTCCAGCCCCTGTTCTGAAACACAAGTCTCTCCCTTTAAGCTATTATTTCAAATCTTTCATTCCTATACTCATTTAAGGACTTTTGGATGTTTGTGTTTTGCTTCTACACTCCACCGATCTCAAACCAAATTTGACCCTAGAGCTCGTAAGTGTATATTTGTTAGCTACCTTTTTAGCATCAAAGGCTATAAGCTCTGAGACATTGCCAAGAATCAGATTTTTATCTCTCGACATGTTGTTTTCCATGAACATGCCTTCCCTTATAAATCTGTCAATCACTCATCTATTTCTCCTTACATATCATCTTCAAATTCAACCATTCCTCTACCTCCACTTGCTGCATCTTCAACAATAGACTCTCTCATTGTGACTTCAATAGCATCTTCTCCAAAGCATGTTTCTCTTAGGGAACCTTCTCCTAATTCTATTATTCCTAGTCCCATATTAGATTCTTCTCATAGTCCTACCATTCAAGATCATGCCTCTCCATCTATTCATCCTTGGAGATTCACTAGAATTAGAAGTGCCCCCTGGTTACTTGTAGAACTTTTATTACAACTCCTCTACTGCACACTCTATATCAGTTTCTAGAGCGGGTTCTACTTCTTTAAGGACATAGTACGATCTTTCTAACTTTCTCTCTTATTATTGTTCGGCTTCTAATCTTAAATCCTTTGCTTTAGCCGTTACTGTTGATATTGAATCTGAATTTTATCATTAAGCAATTAATCACTCTAATTGGAGAGATGCTATTACTGCTGAGATTGCAACTTTGGAAACTAATAATACCTGAACTGTTACTACTTTACACCTTGGAAAACAACCCAAAGGATGTAAATGAGTTTATAAAATCAAATACCATGCTGATGGTTCTATAGAACGTTATAAAACTAGGCTTATTACCAAGGGTTACACCTAAAAGGAAGGACTAGATTATTCTGAGATTTTTTTCCCAGTGGCTAAAATTAAGGGTGTAAAAAAAAAAAACTCAGAAAATCAGTCCAGATCATCCCGAACCGGTTTGGACCGTTCCAGTTTGGAACCGGTTTGGTTTCGGTTCTAAGCTTTTTAGGATCAGACCAAACTAAACCGGCTCCATTTAATAATATTTAAAATTATTTTTTAAATATTATATATAATATTTTTTTATATTATAATTATATATAAGATAATATTATTATAATTTATAAAATAAAAGTTTAATCTTAAATATGAAAATTTAATTGACCATATGCTTTAAACATAAAATATATATCAATAACATTATATCATAAGAACCACTTAGATTGAGAAAAAAATACTTAAAAATAAAATTGATAAATCATAAAATTGATAAATAATAAATTAATTTTAAAAAAAAAGTATATATCAACCCAAGCTTACTTATATAAAAGAGGTATATATAATCCCAAGATTCTCTCTCTCTCTCTCTCTCTCTCTCTCTCTCTCTCTCTCTCTCTCTCTCTCTTTTTTCTTTAAGATATAGCTCCCGATGCAAAACATGCATTTCATAGCCTAACACCCTTGATCCATACGATCTTCTTCTCGTTCTTGTTGATGGCTGTGATACAACGAATAAATATTTTGGTATCTCTAGCATGTAAACCTGTAGTTAGATACAATGGTGCCTTGTGATTTTAACATGGTCAAATGAGGAATACAGGGCATTGGTTGCTCTGTGTATTGGAGTCTTCTGAGGCATTGCATGAACTTAAGAACCTAAAAGGCATTGATCTTGTAATCAATACACGGGATGTATACCCTATCTTCTTTCTTTCTAGCAGTTTTTTTTTTTTAATAAACATATATATATATATATATATATTACAAATTTGAATTTTATTAAAATTGGAAAACCAGACCTAACCGGATCGGAATCGGTAAAACTAGACGTACTAGTTTAGAGGGTAACTGGTGCGTAATCGGTTTTTGAAAATGCAAAACCAGTACATTCTGGTTTGGTTCTAAATTTTGTCCAAAACCGAACTAAATCGAACCAATTACACCCATAGCTAAAATGGTTACTGTTAGAACTTTACTTGGTATAGCTGTTGTCTAGAATTGGCATTTGGTTCAACTTGATTTGAACAATGCTTTTTTGTATGGGGATTTGTTGAAAGAAGTTTTTATGAAACTGCCACTTGGTTTCCATATTAAGAGGGAGTCCAAAGTTTGCAGACTGGCCAAATCTCTCTATGGTTTGAAGCAAGTTTCATGCCAATGGTTCTCAAAATTTTCTAATACTCTTATTAACATGGGTTTTGTGCAGTCCAAAGCTAATTACTCACTTTTTACCAAATCCAAAGGTTCTTCTTTTACTGCTCTTCTTGTTTATGTGGATGATATTGTTATAGCAAGTAATGATATCAAATGTGTGGAATGTTTGAAAGTATTACTTGATCAAAAATTTAAATTTAAGGATCTTGGACGGTTTAAATATTTCCTTGGTTTGGAGGTAGTTAAATCTCCACAAGGAATTTTCTTGTGTCAAATAAAATATGCTCTTGAATTATGCAAGATGCTGGTTCTCTTGGGGGCCAATCTAGCTTTATTTCCTATGGAGCAAAATCTTAGACTTACTAGAAATGATGGAGAGTTATTGACAAATCCAACAGTTTTTTGAAGGTTGATTGGTAGGTTCTTATATCTCACTATTACAAGGCCTAATATTTCCTATTCAGTTCATTGTCTCAGTCAGTACATGGACAAGCCTAGACAATCTCATTTCGTAGATGCTTATCATATTGTATAGTACATTAAAAATACTCTAGCTCATGGTCTTTTCTTATTGGTTGACAACTTATTAACTACTAAAGCTTTTGCAGATTTAGATTGGTCATCTTGTCCTGGCAGCCGTTGATCCATAACTGGTTTCTTGGTATTTCTCGGTTTCTTAGAAATAAAAATAACAACCAAATGTCTCTCGCTCATCTACTAAAGTTGAATACAGATCAATGTCATCCACTACTTGCTAGATTGTTTGGCTTCTTACCCTTCTATTTTATTTTCATATATCACATACTCAAAGTGCTCAATTGTTTTATGACACTCATGCTGCCTTACACATTGCTGCCAACCCAGTGTTTTACAAATGTGCCAAACACATTGAGCTAGATTGTCATTTCATACATGAGAAGATACAAAATGGAGTAATCAAGACTTCTCATTTGGTATCACAACACCAACTAGCTAACGTGCTCACTAAAGCTCTTGGACATCAACAAGTTCTGTAATTAATCACCATGAACTATCCATCTTGATAGAAAGTATTACAGATTCTCACATGTGTTAACTATCTTTATATATTTTTACTTAGCTTGTTAATTAACTTTGTACTTAAGTCGGTCATTTGGCTGAGCTAGATACACACATAAATACATATATTAGAAAAGATATTTATAAATTACAATCGTGAATTGTACAACTGCCACGTAATCTTTTTGAAAAAAGTTAATAAAACATAATATTCAAATGAAAAAAATTAATTTTTTAATAATAGATCCTACTATTTTTAAAAAACAATTATGCAACGTTTACCTATTTCATAGTTATATATAAAATTATTTTATATATATATATATACACACATATTCTTTGTACAGCTTTATTTCTTGATGAGAAAATATACCGGAACCTTCTATTCTTCTCTCATTTGTCAGGTAAGATTACCCATGAGAAGCAAAGGCTAATCAGATTGACAGACTCTCACTTTCTGATCCGACTGGATTTAGTTTCCGTGCACGCTTGGATATGACATTAATTTACCTATATACATATATATATATATATTTTTTTTTTCCTACCCCTTTTTCATTGACACAAGATATCCAAAATAATTTGCCTTGGCCGAACTTCAAACGTGAGATTTCAGAATATAATCATATTTATAGACTAGTCAAGGTAAAATTTATAAACAAGGCCTTTTCATAACTGAATCTATAGACTATTCAAGACTATAATTAAATTCAGGAAAATCATTGTAAAGTCATTGACCTTATCTCCCAAAGAATTTGAGGGATTTCATTCGTCACCTTCATTGCAATTTCAAATCCCATATATCGAATCGATATTGATTTTGACATCATTCATAAATTCAAAAAAACCTGGATGTAACTCAGAATAACTATTTGAAATAGACATTTGCTCAAATTTTCACAGCTAAAGTTATTCTAAAACGATTTCTATTTCAAAAAGTTATTTTAATTTTAATTTTTACATTTTCATTCTGCAGAATAAAGGGTGCCTTAATAAACTCCCAAAGATAAACGAAAATCTAGAAATAAGAACAGGTATAATAAAAAAGAAACATGCCTAAAGATATCACCATCTCCATCATATTAGGGTATTTCTGATCCATTGAAGTTGAGGCCTAACAATATCAGTGAAACTTTCTTCCTGCTTATTATAAAGGGTTCCACGGTATATCCTATATAGTGAGTTTATCGGAAGCCAATAAGGAGGTGACACGTCAGCTAAGCACATAGATATATTTTGAACCGCATCACACCATAGCGTAAGAAATAAAATCCTGGAAAGTGGAAACCCATCAACAGAAAAGAAAAGAATGATACGATCAGAAATAAATTCCTTCTTCAATTTCATGATATCTATTTCCACTGTTAATTCAAATCAAAGAGCCAAAATGGGGATCCAACAATAAAATCTTGGCAAATAAATTAACTGAATGAATAAATAAATAAATAAATAAAATATGCTAGTGAACCTCAAATCGAAAGATATGAAATGGAAAAGATTCTTACCTCAAAGAAATGGAGGTGGCTGGGATTAGGGGAGAGTTTGGTCCAGTCCAGAGAGGTTTTGTGGATCGGACTGGACCTATTCGGTCTAGAGTTTTCCCACCCTGGACCGGACCGAACTCCCTAAAGGTCAGGACAGTCCGGTCCGGTAGGTCCATTCGGTCCACGGTTGACATTTTTTTTTCTTTTTTTAATCCTATCCTATGACATTTTGTTTAATACTTATGCAATTATATTGTGATATATTTAATATATAGTATACTATTATATATATTAATATATATTAGTAATATGCTAATACTATTAGTCTATTAGTATATAGTAAATTAATAATAGTTATTAACTTATTTACTATAACTAATAATACACTAATACTAATACTATAACTAATAACTATATGTAATAATAGTAATACTATATGTAATATACTAGTATTACTATATCTCTTCAAACACCACACATTTATTAATACTCTGTCATATTATATTAAATCATAGTAATACTCTTATTGCTAATACTCTATGTAGTTATATTAAATACTATATTACTAATACTCTATGTAGTTATAGTGATTTAATACTAACATATTACATATTAAGTTAACTATACTAATACATTATAAATTTATACATATATGATATATTATAATTTATACCATAACTCTTATAATATGTTCATATATTAATATATACTAGTACTATATATTATCGTTAATAGTTATACATTAAACAGTATAATAATACATTGATACTAAATATATATAGATATAGACTTATAATGATTTAGTTATTATGAATTTACAATTAGTATAATTATATAATAGTATTTGTATTAGACTATTAGTAATTTAGTATAGCTATATTAAATTAGTAATATTAGTTATGTTGAATCAATCAGTTAGGATAACTATTTTCTAAATTATCAGTATTAATAATATTAGTATTAGTTATAGCCATATAGCCTATATTAGACTTAAAAGTCTTAGACTATATAATAGACTAATAGTATTAGTACAACTGCATAAGTATACTGTATAGCTATATATTAATACTAATTATAGTGAAAAATATAACTATATAATAGTATTAATAGTAGAGTAATAGTATAACTATATATTAGTATTGGTTATACTGTTATAGTGATTTAGTATATTATAATTTCTATATTATAATTTATATTATAATTCTTATAATATGTTAATATATTAATATATAGTAGTACTATATATTATAGTTATACATTAAAGAATATAATAATACATTCATACTAAATATATATAATTATACTTATAGTGATTTAGCTATAACTATATTAGTATTAGTATTACTTATAGTATTTAATATAACTACATAGTCTATATTAGTATAAGTACAACTATAGTATATTATAATATTAGACTATAAGTATAATTATTTTTAATACCATATTAGACTATTAGTATTAGTATAAATATTAGTATTAGCATATAATTATAAATATTAGTATTAGTTAAAAATTATATAATTAATTTATAAAATTATTTATATAAATTATATATATTTTATTTATTTTTCATTCGGTTAGGTCCGGTCCTGGGACCAGACCAAACTCATTCAGTCCTTCCAAAATTGGACCGGACCGGACCCAATTCAGACCAGTTCGCTCCAAAAATGGCCAGTCCGGACCGACTAAATCTCACCCTCAACTGGGACTTCAAATTAAGGGTTTTTTTGTTAGATTTATACCTGGTATTCAAAAATTGAGTAAATGAGGGGAAGGGCGTTATGATTGAGGAGGTTTGGGTTGAATTCAATGAATGCGCCGTTTTGATCAAATCTTTCCTTGTGGATATATAATTAGCCATTGGATTGAAAATCTTATTTTTATTCATTCAATTGTCTGAAGGATACCCCACTTTCGTCGGTTTGAAGAAATTCCTTCTTCAAAATTGTTTAGTTTCTGGGTCTGAGTTGTGGGTGCAAAGAAGAGAGAGAGAGAGAGAGAGAGAGAGAGAGAGAAGGGGGAAAGGAAGAGAGAGAGAGAGAGAGAGAGAGAAGGGGGAAAGGAAGAGGACGGAGCCAGTGAGAAGTTTTTTGTTTCTCTGAAACGCATCACACCATCGGGAGGATGTGCGCTTTAAGTGGCAGGGTATCATTGGAGTCTGTTATTTAGAGTATATTGGAACACCCCGTGTGAAGATTTTCTCTATTGTAAAAGTACCTTAAGAAAATGCTCTGGCCACCTCATTTTCCTTCCAAAATAAGTGATGTGCAAGAAAGAAGGGATGACAGCTCCTCTTCTGTTGCCACACCAAAGCCTTGCCATCTTATTCTACCAAATTTGTCCAGCAGAAAAATATACCTACAGATGGAGCTTTAAAACTTCAAAACTAAGAACTTCATGTAGCTTCGCACTAAATAAGTTGGGAAATGGAAATATTTTGTACCCAGTGAGAAGGTTCAGAATTTTTAATTCTTTTCGGAAGTAATAATGGTCACCAAATGAATATACAATCTGCTTCTGAAGTGTATCCTTCCCTTCATATTTAGATTTTTTCATCATCCGAAGAAGCAGCTGCTTAATAGGGTTCCAGCATAAGAACCACGAGTCTGTGAAGGACACCTGGGAAAAATGAAATATTTCATTGATAATTTAAATGTAAAAATTTAAAGATAATTATCCATGATAAATTATTAGAGCATCGTGAAAGATTAAAATAAGGCATATGTAACTTAGCCTGAACTTTGTTAACCAACCATTGAAAATGTTTGTAAAGCACATTTACAATCTTTAAGATGCACCTTTGCATCTAATCTGGAATGAGCCAACTATGAAAGATTGTGTGGAACATTTGATTTTTCCCTATATTCAACTAGTGTTTTCCCGAGACACAGATAAAACAGCTACAGTACAATGGTAATGTTAAAAAAAAAAAAAAGAACATTTAAATAGCCTTCCTGAATGTTTGCATAACAGCAAACTCAACACACTCTGCTGGTGTGTTGTTTTGGTCGTTTAAAAATCATATTGCTGCTTTAATGTTCTGAGCATTAGTATATTTTCAAAAATAGTGTCACAAAACCACAATTCCGTTGAAAGAGAGGGCGACAAAAATGTTGGCATATCTTATAACATCTCTTGCACAAATTATAATTATTCTGACTGAGGCATAGTCTGGCAAATGATATTGCCACTCAAAATATAGTCGCCATAAGATCTTTTGAATCACTGTAAGCACCTGGAAAAGGCCCTCTCCAAGAATAAATCATTGCCTGTCAAGGAAATAATTCCAGATTGTTGCAGCAACAGAACAATACAAATAATTAAAAGGGAAACTAACCAAATTTATTTCTTTGATTAATGAACATTTTATTAGAGGATAAAATAGTAAGAGCTGAACCTATCAACTAAGTTATTTTAAAAAAAATATACGATCCAGGAAATTCTGGGATTTGGATACATAAAAAATAGAGAAAATAGTAAGGCGTGCCAATTTTCAGGCAGCTTAATTGGCAGAGTAATATGTAAGCGACCAAGTGTGAGAAATAATTGAACTGGCATGACGATCCTATTTCTGTTTCTACTTGGTGCACAAAATCTTGAGTTATTTTTTACTGTATCTTCCATTTTGAAAATGCCTTAAAACCTGATATAATATTATCTGGGCACCAAATATCATGTTTATCATCCATATTTGACGTTTTCATTTTGCGCCCCCCCCCCCAAACCTAAAAGGAATAAAGAAGTAAAAACCTCCAACTCTCTTCTCCAATTTTCCTTGTAGTTCTAATAACTTTATTCCAGCTGGCAAACAGCTCCTAGACCTATGTTCTGTAAATTATATATAGTCCATGAAACCGTATACTCATTAATCACACGAGATTACATGCTTTCTTGCACATTAAAAGGTGTAGTAAAGATATCCAATTGTAATATACGCATCTAACTAGGAACTAAAAGACCACTGGCATTTGGTGAACCGGTGAAGCACCTGAAGTTTTGGTGCACAATCATAACTAATGTTCTATACCTGGGAGTTTGCAGGGAATGAAAGACATAGCAATGTTGCCTTTGGAATACCTGCTTTTTCAGCATCAACCATATCTCTATTGAAAGTGATGGGCAGCTTCCATGTTTTATTATCAGAGTAGTTCACTTCTATGTCAGGAAACTTCACGGCTGCCATTGCAGGAATTATAATTTTATTTGCCGCAGAAATCTGCACAAATACTGCTAATAAAGTCATTCTGTACAGTAAAGAATAAACTAAAGAACATGACTTACATACTATACTCCACAGATTATTAGGTTTCCTAGAAGATCATAACACATCATCATGAATGAAGTAAAAGAATCACCACTCAGAGGTCCAATTAGGTAGATTGGTCACATTAAATATAGACTTTATCTAGCCATCTCAACACAGTTTTTAATCGAATCCAATGCTTGATATAGAAAGTGGTTTTTAAAATTGTTTAGAAACTAGTTCACAATCACATCATTCCAACTCAATATCACTACCCGTAATACGCTATGCAAATCATTCCCTCAGCGGAAAGGGAAGTCAAATTCTCAACGAAATCGAAGGGCAGAGGCCTTTGCTTACCCAAGTAGAAGATAAAAAAAAAAAATGATTTGTTCGCTACAAAACCTTCCCACCATGTTTCTCGAGCTCCGAAATATCGGCAAAGTATCCCCTGTTCATCTCGTCTGCACTGCCCTAAATCACATGAACAATTACTTGTATCATTCAATACAGAAAGTATCTAAGAGGAAAAAAACCTAGAAACTTCAGACTCACAGCCGAGCACGCTCTTTCTCGATAGCCGCCTTGTTTCCCAGCTACAAACAATAGAGGTTTGAAAATACGAAAAGAAAACAAAAATCAGAATAGAAGCCTCAGTTGTCATAGTTGATGGAAGAAAATAACAATAAAGAGATTCTATTTGAAAAAAATGTATAGAATACCTGGTAAATGTCGAGAAAGCGAATGGAGGACCTTTGAGCTAAATGCAGTGAAGGAAGATGAAAGATATTCTCTTGGTGCCTCAAAATCTGATCACAAAGAATCGGACCCCAGCTTGAATCCTGGGGTATCAGTCGCTTCAAACTCTGCATTTTCAATCTGATTTATCTTCGCTCTCGCTCTCTCGCTCTCTCTCTCTGAGAGTAACCTGCAAGCTGGGGACGAAGAACTGTACGATCTCTATAAGACAGCTTGGGCCTACTGCTATGTCCATCCAATTTATAGTTGGACTAAACATTCTTATTTGAAGCAGAAATGAAAAGTGAAAAAGTAAAAAAGAAATGGGCTTGTTGCGAATGACTCGTCGACCACTCCCCCAATGAATTTTTTATCTTATTATTTAAAATACATCATTAAAATTTATTTTTTCTATTTTATATATTAATTTTTACAATATTTTATACATTAGCTTATCTATTTTTTCTTCATATCATTTAATAATTTTTGTTTATTTATTTTAAATATTTTCTCAATCTTCTCATATCTTTTAATATTTACATTATCTCCTTATCTTCAATATCTTCATTACTTGAAAACTAAGATGAATAAAAAAATCATCATTGGTAATGGACTCTAAAAATAGTTTTAGTAAAAAGCACACTTGTCATATTTTTTTCTCCACCCAAGTAAGCGAACTTTTTCAAGACTTTCTCAGTAATCGAATAAAGCCTAAATTTTATTTCTCCACAAAATCCCGAGGCCTATACGTCCTAAATTTTTCTCAATGTTTCAAGGCTTTTGGCCAAGAAAGAACACCAAATAGAAACTGTAAAGAGAGAGCTTTTCGTCTGAATTAACGTAGCCCAAATCAAGGACCAAAAAAGATAAATAATGAACTTTGCTCTTTAGGCGCAACAGCGGCGCAAAGGAAAAGCTTGAGCCAAACAAACAACAAGGGCTAAATGAAATTATTCTAAAGTTCAACAGCGGGGAAACAAGCATTCACAGGAGGGAGAAACAAATTTATAATGTTTTACATGTGTGAACAGTGTCCTTTAGATGTAGCGGGATCACTGTAGCAAAATGGAAAATGAAGATGAAATACAACATCCATTGTAGGTCCTTTTTGAACAAATTTCTTCAAATTTTACAGATAATTGTATTTTACAACATCAATTAAGAGTGCTCTTAGGAATCTAATCGGTTCGGTCCGGTTTTAATATACTATATTATATATTATATAATATATATTATATAATATATATAATACAATATATTATAATATATATTACTATAATAATAATATAATGTAGTATATGATAATCTATAATATAATAATATAGTATACTATATTATAATATATATTGATATAGTATTTGTATAACCATTAATATGCACTATATAAGAGTTTAATATTATATTAATTAGTAATTTATCATAAATACAAAACTATTTTATATATAATTATATATTATATATAAAAATTATATACAATATAAAAAATTAATATATATATGAACCGGTCCGGTTCGATTTTAGAAAAAGAAAAATCGAAACCGAATTGATTTTGATCGGTTTTAAAAAGAAATAAAACTGGTACCGAACCAAACCCACCGTTTCAATCCAGTTGATCGGTTCACAAATTATTTTTTATACCCCTACATATGATGAAGTGTTGGGACAATATTTTCTTATTATTTGTTTTTTTACGTATATATATATATATATATATATATATATAGTTTTTTTGTAAGGGAAATACTTTAAGTACAAAGAAATTATACAAACTCATGTAATTTGATATGGTTTGTCAATTTGTAAAATTATTTTTATTATAAAGTAAATATAATAGGCCACATCAAACTGTGTAGTTTATAGGATTACTTTGTGTAATTTTTTTGTAGCTATAGTTGTACTCTTATTGTATGCTAGGTTTTGTCAATAATCTACTTGATTTTAAATTCGGATTTTTAAAGTTTTTTTTTTGAATTATAAGAATTAGAATGAGAGAGCAATAAATATATGACATAGATTTCACAATATTTATTACTACTCGAGATATGGAGTTCGAGAGTTTAACTTTTGCTCGAAATAAACATATTATTATTCTTTAGTTACATTTAAAGGTACCGTTTGAATAGTGAGTTGAGATAAGATAAATTGAGATAAAAGTTGAAAGTTGAATAAAATATTGATAGAATATTATTTTTTAATATTTTTCTTGTTTTGGAATTTGAAAAAGTTAAATTGTTTATTATATTTTGTGTAAAAATTTAAAAAAGTTATAATGATAAGATGAAATGAACACTTTCACTATCCAAAGATGGCTTTAATCTTTCAAAAGAAATTAACCTTAATCAAGATATAGTATATTTTAGTTACATTTCACTTAATCCTTCAAAAGAAATTAACTTCAATCAAGATACAGTGTAAATCACTCCTTTATACCTTTTGATAAAATCATGACATAAAATTTTTATTTGAAAATCAAATAAGCACACCCACACAGAATTAATTCTTTCACAATAAAAAAAATTTAAAAAAGAGAAAATTTTGGGGTGGCTTTCCATTCCTCCAAAGTGTAGTCTGGCCACCTAAGGATAGTTGTGACAACCTAGCTTGGTGTGGACATAGTACTTCACAGCAGGTGGATCTGCAACCTCAGTTTGCATTCACCCTATTGTCAAGTTAGCTATAACCACCATGCATAGGATGGTTTGTGGCCACCCCATCCCGAGGTGTTAGGGTGGCAAGATCCACCTTAGTAGAGGAAGTTTGCCACCACCTCTTGGTGATTCGGTCATCCTTTCAGGTGGTTCTAAATTCTCGTGTTGCATTTTGGTGTGATGTAATTTTTCTTTTAAAAAACATTGAGAATTTTTATGTGTCAAATTATGATTAAAGGGTATAAAACCGAGTTAGCACTATCTATATCCCAATGAGAAATGTTTAGTTCACAAAGAATCTCTTAAATTAAAACTCATTAACTAATATTGCTCATTGTGGTGCATTAAATTAATAATAGATGCTCTTCTTTCAAAACACATGTCATTAGCAATTAATAGTGACATCCTTAAATGGGTGTGGAAGGGATAAAATTAGGCCTGTGCAAATCTTTGATTATTTCAATTCCATCTGATCTCTGCTTTGATTCAGATTCCGACTCCGATGGAGTTGGAGTGTACGGAAATCGGAGTAGTTCCAAAAATATTTTTGGAGTTTGGAGTCGGAGTTGGAGTTCAAAGTTACTCCGAATTCCGAACTCCGAACTTCGATAGATATACTTAATATATTTAACATTACAATATATATAAATGATGTTTCATTGGCCTAATGGTCATTACCCTTTTTATTAAACTCCATTACTGGAGTTCGAGCCCCCCCAACGACCCAAGTGAACAGATGGTTTTTGAGAATAAAATCAATAAAGTAAAACTATTAGAGTGTAGTGCAGTGAACAAATGTTCTAGACTAAAATTAATAAAATATTAAAAAGTAAAACCAAACCATCAGTGGAGTAGTCCCTGACTCCCCCACGTGAACTTTGGAAGCTTTTTGAACAAATGTTCCCCAACCCTCTCTCAATTCTGTCTTTGTGTAGCACCCATTCTTTGGAGTTTGGTAGTTTTTTGAAAACAATTGTTTCATAGACCCACGATCAATTCTCTCTCTCATTTCTGTGTCTTTGTGCAACGCCCATTCTCTCTATTATTCTCAGTTCTATGTCTTGCGAACTTGAAGGCATGCCCATTCTCTCTGTTTTTCTAAATCTCTCCCCATCTCCTACGTAGGAGTCATGCTCGACAAGGGGCACTACTTCGAGTCCCAGCCTAAGCCTTGTAAAGTTTTTTTTTCCTAACATTTTGATCCTCTCTCCCTTCGCCTCTCATGGTGATCGTGATTACTTAGAATTAAATTATGCAAATTTACAAATTGGAACTCCGATAGGAGCTCCGATTGGCATTTCGAACTTTGACCTCCGATCGGAGTCGAACTTCGACCTTCGTTCAGAGTCGGAGTTGGAGACAAATTTTTCTTTCGACTCTAGTCGAAGTCGGAGGTCGGAAGGCATTCCTCTGACTTCGTTTGAGTCCAAGCTCAGGCCTAGGTGAAATAGTCCATCTAACATCCATGGCCTAGTCCATTGGGTGGCTTTCATTAGGAAAAAGAAAGTAAAACAAGATAAGAGGATAAAGGTTGAGGAAAGATAGGTAAGCTGTCAGAATGAAGTGACAAAAAGGAAGGGAAAAGAGAGAGAAGGGGGGCCATGGATGCAAAAATGGACAGTGAAATCAAATAAAGACGAATTCTTCACTAACTACTGATAGAGGTTAATAAAAGGGATCAAATAGCTTGAAAGAATTCAAATTCTGGGCGACTGGAGGCAAGAGTTTCCTCAACCTCTAGACGGAAGCGTGCTTCAGTTTTATTATTTTCTCCAGGCATTCGGATCAATTGGAAGGGATAAAATAGACCAGGTCCAATATGACATCCATGACCCTATCGATTGAGTGACATTTATCAGAAAAAAGAGAGAAAAATGAGATGAGGGGATAAAGGATGAGAAAAAGAGGGCAAGATGTCAAAAGTAAGTTACAGCAAGGAAGGGAAAATAGAGAGAAGGGGGTCATGCACCAAAAAGTAGACATTGAAGTGACAGAAAGAGAATTATTCACCAACCATTGATAGATGTTAATAAAATGGATCAGATTGGTTAAGAGAATGTGACTTTTGGGTGATTGGATGCGTGAGCTTCTTCAACCTTTAGATGGAAGCTTCAATTTTTTTATTTTTTCCAAGAAATAGGGGTCAACAGGGAGGAATAAAATAGCCAAGCCCAATTTGGCATCAATGACCCAGTCAATTGGGTGTATTTCATCAAGAAAAAGAGGAAAAAATAAGATGAGGAGATAAAAACTGAGAAAATGATGGCAATGTCTCAGAAGGAAGTGACATAAATAAGAGAAAATAGAGAGAATAGGGTTAGGCATGCAAAAGTGGATAGTGAAATGATATAAAGCTGAATTATTCACCAACCACTAATAGAAGCCAATAAAAGAGATCAAATTGATTAAGAAAAGATGGCTTTTGGGCGACTAGAGGAATGAGTTTTTCAACCTCAAGATAGAAATTTCAGTTTTATTATTTTTTCCAAGCATTAGGAATCAACTGGAATGAATAAAGTAGTCCAAGTCCAATATGGCATCTATGGCCATATTCATTGGGTGACTTTCATAAGAAAAAATAAAGAAAAAGAAGATTAAGGGTAAAGGATGTGGAAATAAGGGCAAAGTGTCAGCAAAAAGTGATAGAAATGAAGGGAAAATAAAAATAAAGAGGGCCAGACACAAAAAAGTGGATAGTGAAGTGACATAAAGCCAAATTATTCACCAACCACTAATAGTGGCCAATAAAAGGTATCAGATTGACTGAGAGAAATGGACTTTTGGGCAACTTGATGCGAGAGCTTCTTAAGGAAAAGATAAAATAGCCCAGACCCAATATGACATCAATGATCCAATCTATTGGGTAGCTTTCATTAGAAAAAGTGAGAAAAATGAGATGGTGGATAAAGGCTAAGGAAAGGAAGACAATGTGTCAAAAGCAAGTGACGGAAATGAGGGAAAAATAGAGAGAAGGGGGTCAGAAATGTAAAAGTGGACAGTAAAGTGACATAAACCCGAGTTCTTCACCAACTACTATTATAGGCCAATAAAATGGATCAAATCATCTGATAGAAGGAGACTTCTGGGCGATTGGATGTGCGAGCTTTTCAACTTCCAAATGGATACTTCACTTTTATTATTTTCTAGAGACATTAGGGGTCAGCTGGAAGGGATAAAAGAGCCTCGGCCCAATATGGCATCCATGGCCTAGTCTATTGGGTGATCTTCATCAGGAAAAAGATAGAAAAAGGAAATGAGGGACAAAGACTAAGGAACAGAGGGAAATGTGTCAGAAGGAAGTGACGAATGGAGTGAAAAATAGAGAGAAGAGGGTCAGACACACAAAGTGGACAATGGAGTGACATAAACATGAATTATTCAGCAACCACTAATAGAGGCCAATAAAAGGGATCAGATCGGCTGACTAGGGATGACAAATTGTATTAATGAGTCGTGTTTGTGTTGTGTTAAGTTGTATATATTATATGATATGTTTCAATCCGAACACGACCTATTAAGCTTAAGGGGTCAGATTTTTAAACTCTAACATGATCTAATAAAATAATGGGTTGACACGACACGACCCGTTTTCACTCGTTATTAATTAATTAAAAATATATCGACCAAACACGACCCGTTTCGACTCATGTCAACCCATTTATATGAATGGGTTGAAATGACCCAAATAATCCATTTGATCAAATTAACACAATTTCACATAAAAATTAAAATCACAATATCTCTAAAAACTATAAAACTAACTACATAAGTCCAAAATACAATCCAAATGATACAAACACCAAAATTACAATATAGAGGAAGTGTGGGAGCAGGTCGTGACTAGTGAGAACTAACTCAACTAAGAACGGAGAGAGAGTGAGGGTCTAAGAGGGAGTTAGGAAATACGAAATAGGGTTAGGGTATTTTTGTTTTCAGGTTAAAAATGATATAATTATAATTTTGAATAAAAACTTTAACGAGTCACTAATGGGTTAAGTGGGTTGATTTGGTAGTGACCAATTAATGAATCGTGTCTTAATGAGTTAAACCGTTTTGAGCCAAACTTGTTAACATTAAATTAAAACTCACTAATCCCGTATTATGTTCATATTAGGTAAACAGATCATGTCACATATTGCCACCCTTATGGTTGAGAGAATGGGACTTTTGGGTGACTGGATGTATGATCTTTTTCAACCTCTAGACAGATGCTTCAGTTTTATCATTTTCTCTAGACATTAGGGTCAACTGGAAGAGATAAAAAAGTCTAGTCTCAATATGGCATCCATTGCCCAGTCCATTAAGTGGCTTTCATTAGGAAAAAGATAGAAAAATGAGATTTCTTTTCTCTATCTTTTTCCTTTTCTAGATGAGGGGACAAAGATTTATGAAAGGAGGGTAAGGTGTCAGAAAGAAGGAATGGAAAGGAAGGGAAAAGAGAGAGAATGAGGGTCAGCTATTTTTTAAACAAAATTTGACTAGAAAATTTATTTAAAAAAAAAAATTAGGTAGCCAATTTTTAACAATACTAAATAACAAACTCTCTAAATCTATCACTATTCTATTTAAATATCTATTCATATTTTTCATTTATACAAATAGATAACAAATTCAACCCAACCCTAGAGGTTATCCTAGTTAATAAATTTAAACAATTCTAAATTGGAAACAATAAACTCATAGTTTTTAGTTTTATGCAAGTTTTGACATTCAATTCCAAATTGAAAAATATGACTGCTGCCCAATTGAATATTTACTAATAAGTCACAAACCTGTTTTTTCAAAATAAAATAAATAATGGAAGGTCTCTCAACAATTTTTTTTTTGTACCAACAACAACTAAAATGCCTTAGACCTGGTATCATCCAATGAACAAAGGAGTTGTGTCCTTGAAGGCTTTTGGAACCTCGTAACAAAGGAGTGATATTAGATCATTGAAGGATTTTGTATCCAGTAACTGAAAGAGAGAAAAATTGTATGAAAGATTGTTAGCTCGAGAGAAATCATGGAGCATAGGGGAAAGAAAAAAGTAGAAAAAGTTCTCTGTGTGAAATGAGAAAGTTTCACGGTTAGAAATCTAGCTCCCTGTGGCGGTCGACGATGCCAAAAATCAAATACCCAGTATGGAAAGTAAAGTGACGTAAAGTTGAATTCTTCATTAAGCATTGAAAATGACTAACAAAAGATTAGATTGGTTGAGAGAAGAAAACTTTTGGGCAACTGGATGTATGAACTTCTTTAAACTCCCAATAAAAGCTTAAGTTTTATTATTTTCTCTAGGCATTAGTAGATAACTGGAAGTGATAAAATAGCCTAGGCCTAATATGGCATCAATAACCCAGTTGAATTGCTGGATTTCATCAAAAAAAAGAGAAAAAAATGAGATGAGGGGACAAAGGTTGAGGAAAGAAGGGTAAGGTGTTAGAAGGAAGTGACAAAAATGAGGGGAAATAGAGAGAATGTGATCATGCACACAAAAATGGATAATGAAGTGACATAAAACTGAATTCTTCACCAACTACTGATAGAGGCCAATAAAAGGGATTAGATCGGTTAAGAGAAGAGAGCTTCTGGGTGACTGGTTGCACGGGCTTCTTAAATCTTTAGATAGAAACTTGAGTTTTATTATTTTCTTTAGGCATGAGCAATTAAGGCCTCGTTTGTTTTCAAAGTTGAGATAAGATAAGATAAAATTTTTTGAAATATGTTGAGATGAGATTAGATAAAATATGTGTTTGTTTTCAGAGATGAGATGTGATTAGTTTGAATGGAAGATAGTTAGTAATATGATGGGACCCACAAATACTTGTAGTACTTTTTATAGTATTTTATTATTTTTATTAGTTACTAATGACCACTGTAATGAGTACGGAAAAAGGAAGATTAGAAAAAAAAAAAGAGTACGGGAAGAGGAAATTGTTTTTGACCGTTCGGTACACTTTACTTTTTTTTTCTTTTTTTTTTCTCCAGTGTTGTTGTGGTGTATGGCCACTGTAATGAGTACGGGAAGATGAAGATTAGGAAAAAAAAAGAGTACGAGAAGAGGAAATAATATTTGACCGTTCGATACTCTTTACTTTTTTTCCTGCAGTGTGATTTTACGTCATTATACAGTATATTTAAAATATATTATTAGAGGAAATAGTATTGAGATAAAGTGAGATTTGGAGAGATGAAAACTTGAGATATAAATTGAGTGTTTGTTTTTAGAGATCATCTTACCGTATGAAAACTTTGGAAAGTTTTTAAAGTTTTGTGTTTTATCCCCATAAGCAAACAAGGCCAAAAAGGGATAAAATAGTCTCAGCCCAATATGACATCCATGGCCTAGTCTATTGGATGGCATTCATTAGGAAAAAGAAAGAAAAATGACGTTAGGGGACAAATGTTGAGGAAAGAAGAGGAAAATAGAGAGGGGCGTTAGGCAAGCAAAAATGAAAAATGAAGTGACATAAACCTGAATTCTTCATAACCACTGACATATGCTAATAAAATGGATCAAATTGGCTGAAAGAATGGGAGTTCTAGGAGACTAGATGTGTGAGCTTCTTCATTTACAAAATGAAACTTCATTTTTATTGTTTTCTGCAGGCATTAGGGGTTAACTAGAAGAGATAAAATAGTTCAGGCCCAATATGATAGTCCATTAGATGACTTTCATGAAGAAAAAGAGAGAAAAGGAGATGATGAGATAAAAATTGAGGAATGAAGAAAAATCTATTAGAAGGAAGTTATAAAACGAAGGAGAAAATAAAGAGAAATTTAGTTAGACATGTCAAAGCAGAGTGTAATGACATAAAGACGATTTCATTACCAACCACTGATGGAGGTCAATAAAAGGGATTAGATCGGCTGAAAGAATGAAACTTTTGGATGACTAGATGTGCGATCTTCTTTAACCTCCCGACGGATACTTCAATTTTATCATTTTCTCAAGGCATTAGGATTAACTGGAATGGATAAAAGAGCTCAAGCCCAATATGGCATTAATGGCCTAGTCCATTGGGTGAACTTCATCAGGAAAGAGATGAGGGGACAAAGGCTGAGGAAATAAGGAAAATGTATCAAAAGGAAGTGATGGAAATGAGAGGAAAAGAGAGAGAAGGGGGGGAGGGGTAAAGCATGCAAACAAAAATACATAAATCTGAACTCTTCACCAAGCACTGACAGTGGCTAATAAAAATATTAGATTGGCTAAGAGAATGTGACTTCTAGGCGACTAGATGCATGAGGTTTTTCAACCTCTAGACAGAAACTTCATTTTATTATTTTTTCTAGGCATTGGAGATTAACTGGAAATGATAAAATAGCCGAAACTAATATGGCATCAATTGCCCAGTCTATTGAGTGTCTTTTATCATAATAAAGAGAGCAAAATGAGATAATGAGACCAATGCTGGGGAAATGAGGGCTACATGTCAGAAGGAAGTGACGGAAATGAGGAAAAAATAGAGTGAAAGGGGCCAGTCGCGCAAAAGTGGACAATGAAGTGACATAAAACTGAATTTTTCACCACTCACTGAGAGATGGAAATAAAAGAGATTAGATCGGTTGAGAGATCGAGACTTTTGTATGATTGGATGCATGAACTTCTTCAAATTCTGGACAGAAACTTCAATTTTATTATTTTCTCTTGACATTAGGTGTCAATTGAAATGGATAAAATAGCCTAGGCTCAATATGACATCCATGGCTCAGTCCATTGAGTGGCCTTCGTTAAGAAAAAGTGAAAAAAAAAGACATAAAGAGACAAAGATTGAAGAAAAGAGGGCAATGGGTAAGAAGAAAGTGACATAGAGTGGGGAAAAATAGAGTGATGGGGCCAGACACGTAAAAGTAAATAATGAAGTAACATAAAGTAGAATTCTTCACCAACCACTGAGAAAGTCCAATAAAAAGGATTGGATTGGCTGAGAGAATGAGACTTTTGGACGACTGGATGTATGAGTTTCTTCAACCTCCAAACGAATGCTTCAATTTTATTATTTTCTCTAGGCATTAGGGATCAACTGGAAGGGATAAAAGAGTTCAGGCCCAATATGGCATTATTGACTCAGTCTATTGGGTGGCCTTCATAAAGAGAATATAGAAAAAGAGGATGAGGGGACAAAGGCTAAGGAAATGAGGGCAATATGTCAAAAGGAAGTGATGGAAAAGAGGGAAAAATAGAGAGAAATGGGGTCAAGCACGCAAAAGTAAACAATCAATTGATATAAAACAAAACTTTTCACCAAGTACTGATAGTAGCCAATAAAAGGATAAGATCGATTGAGAGAATGAGATTTCTGGGCAACTAGATGCATGAGCTTCTTCAACTTCTAAAAATAAACTTTAGTTTTATTTTTTTTTTCAGGCATTGGGGATTAACTAGAAATGATAAAATAGTCGAAGTCAATATAACATCAATAGCCCAGTCCATTGGGTGGCTTTTGTTAGAAAAAAGGGAGTAAAATGAGATAATGAGACAAAACTTGAGGAAATGAGGGTAAGGTGTTATAAGGAAGTGACGAAAAGGAGGACTATGTCTCAAAAGGAAGTGACTAAAATGAGGGAAAAATAGAGTGAAGGGGGTCAAGCACACAAAAGTGGACATTATTGAAGTCACATAAAGCTAAACTTTTCACCAGTCACTGAGAGAGGCTAATAAAAGGGATCGGATAAGCTGAGAGAAGTGCTTTTTGGGCGGTTGGATGCATGAGCTTCTTCAACTTCTGGACATAAACTTCAGTTTTATTATTTTCTCAAAGCATTATGTGTCAATTGGAATGGGTAAAATAGCCTAGACCCAATATGAAATTCATGGCCCAATCCATTGGGTGGCCTTCATTAAGAAAAAGAGAAAAAAAAAAAAACATAAGGGGACAAAGATTGAGGAAATGAGGGCAATGTGTCAGAGGGAATTGAAGGAAAATAGGGAAAATAGAGTGAAGGTGGGTTAGGTACGCAAAAGTGAACAATAAAGTGACATGAAGCCGAATTCTTTACTTACCACTAAGAGAGGCCAATAAAAGGGATTGGATTGGCTGAGAGAATGCGAGTTCTGGGTGACTGGACACGCGAGATTCTTCATCTCCAAATGGAAGTTTCATTTTAATTTTTTTTTTTTTTGTAATAGGCATCAACTGGAAGGATAAAATAGCCTAGGCCCAATATGGCATCTATGACTTAGTCCATTGGGTGGCCCTTATGAGGAAAAAGAGAGAAAAGAAGATGATGGAATAAAGACTGAGGAATGAAGGAAAATGTGTTAGAAGGAAATGTTAGAAATGGGGAGAAAATAGAGAGAAAGGGGATCATGCATACCAAAGTGGATAGTGAAATGACATAAAGGTGATTTATTTACCAATCACTAATAGAGGCCAATAAAAGGGATCAAATTAGTTGAGAGAATGGGTCTTTTAGACAACAGGATTTGCGAGCTTCTTCAACCTCTAGACAAATCCTTCAATTTTATTATTTTCTCCAAGTATTGGAGGTCAACTGGAAGGGATAAAAAAGTTTAGGCCCAATATGGTATTAATAACCTAATCCATTGACTGACCTTCATCAGGAAAAAGATAGATAAAAGGAGATGAGGGGACAAAGGCTGAGGAAAGAAATGCACTATATTAAAAGGACGTGACGAAAAGAAGGGGAAAAGAGAGAGAAATGGGGTCAAGCACATAAAACTAGACAATAAATTGACATAAAGCTGAACTCTTCACTAAGCACTGATAGTGGCCAATAAAAGGATCAGATCGGTTGAGAGAATGAGACTTCTGGGTGACTAGATGCATGAACTTCTTCAGCCACTAGACAGAAACTTTAGTTTGATTATTTATTTAAGGTATTGAGAATCAACTGGAAATGATAAAATTGCTGAAGTAAATATGGCATCAATGGCCCAATCCATTGGGTGGTTTTTATTAGGAAAAAGAGAGAAAAATGAGATAATGAGACAAAGGTTGAGGAAATGAGGGCAATGTGTTAGAAGGAAGTGACGGTTATGATGGAAAGGTATTAGAAAAAAGTGATGGAAATGAGGGAAAAATAAAGTGAATAAGGACAGGCACTCAAAAGTGGACAATGAAGTGACATAAAGTTGAATTCTTCACTAGTCATTGAGAGATTCCAATAAAAGGGATCGGATCGTTGTGAGAATGATACTTTTGGGTTGTTGTATTCATGGACTTCTTCAACTTTTGGACAAAAACTTTAGTTTTATTATTTTCTCCAAGCATTAGGTGTCAATTGGAAGGGATAAAATAGGCTAGGCCCAATATGGCATCCATGGCTAGGTCTATTGGGTGGCCTTCATTAAGAAAAATAGAAAAAGAAGACACAAGGGAACAAATAATGAGAAAAAGAGGGCAATGTATCCGAGGGAACCGATGGAAAATAGAGTGAAGGAGGGCCAAACACACGAAAATGAACAATAAACTGACATAAAGTCGAATTCTTCACCAACCACTGAGAGAGACCAATAAAAGGAATTAGATTGGTCGAGAGAAGGCGAGTTTTGGGCGACTGGACACATAAAATTCTTCATCTCCAATCAGAAGTTTTATTTTTATTATTTTCTCCTAGTATTAGGAGTCAATTGGAAAGAATAAAATATCCTAGACCCAATATGGCATCCATGGCCTAGTTAATTGGGTGACCTTCGTAAGAAAATGAAGAGAAAATAAGATAAGAGGATAAAGACTGAGGAATAGAGGGAAATGTGTTAGAAGGAAGTGATGGAAAGGAGAAGAAAATAGAGAGAAAGTGGACCAGGCATGCAAAGGTAGATAGTGAAGTGACATAAAGTCGAATTTTTCATCAAACACTAACCAAGGCCAATAAAAGTGATCAGATCGACTAAGAGAAGGAGACTTCTGGGCGATTGGATGTGCAAGCTTCTTCAACTTCCAGACGGATGCTTCAATTTTATTATTTTCTCCAGGCATTAGGGGTCAATTGGGAGGGATAAAGGAGCTCAACCCTAATATGACATCCATGGCCTAGTCCACTGGGTGGTCTTCATCAGAAAAAAAGAAAAAAAAAGGAGATGAGGGGACAAAAACTATGGAAAGGATGAAAAAGTGTCAGAAGGGTGGCATGCATGCAAAAGGTGATAGTAAATTAACCTAAAACTGAATTTTTCACCAAGCACTAACAATGACCAATAAAAGGATTAGATCGGTTGAGAGAATGAGACTTTTGTGTGATTGGATGCGAGAGCTTATTCAATCTCCAGATAAAAGCTTTAGTTTTATTATTTTCTCCAAGCATTAGGGGTCAACTAGAAGGGATAAAATAGCCTAAGTCTAATATGACATCCATGACCTAATTCAATAGGTGACCTTCATTAGGAAAAAGAGAAAAAAAGGAGATGGGGGAACTAAAGTTGAGAAAGGAGAGTAATGTGTCAAAAAGAAGTGACGGAAATGATGGAAAAATAGAGAGAAGGGAGGTCAGGCATACAAAAGTGGATAATAAAGTGATATAATGCCGAAATTTTCAGAAACCATTGACAGAGACCAATAAAAAGGATCAGATTGGTTGAGAGAATGAGACTTTTGGGCTACTAGATACGTATGCTTTTTCACATCTAGTGAGACACTTTATTTTTATTATCTTCTCTAGGCATTAGGGGTCAATTGGAATGGATAAAATAGTCCAGGCCCAATATGACATCTATGACCCAGTCTATTGAGTGGCATTCATTTAGAAAAATAGTGAAAAAGGAGATGAGGGGACAAAGGTTGGAGAAATGAGTACAAATTTTCAAAAGAAAATGACAAAAAGGGGGGGAAAAGAGAGAGAAGGGGTTCTAGCATGCAAAAACAGATAATGAAGTGAGATAAGACCAAATTCTTTACCGACCATTGACGAAGGTTAATAAAAGGGATCATATCAGTTGAGAGAAGGGGAATTCTAGGGTGAATGGATACGAGAGCTTCTTCAACTTTCAGATGGAAGCTTCAGTTTTAGTATTTTCTTCACGTATTAGGTGTTTGTATAGTGAGGTACGAGAGACGGTAAAATACACCCATTTATAGTGGCTTTGCAATCCAAACAAGCCGTGAACATAGGCCTTATTTTGAACTACGTAAATCTATGTCTCATTCTCAATTCATATTTGCTATATTTATTTTCTATTTACTGTAATGGATGTGCATACAGATTCGGTACTGTCTCTTCGGATCGCCCTTGTGGGTTTCAAATGACACAAACCAAGGTCTGCGCCGCCACTGTAGGCTGGGAATGACTCATTTTCAATTTCTAGCCTAGTGGTTACAAAGCACACCTTAACATGATATTTGGACAATAGTCTCTTTGTTGTCCCTTCTATGTGAATGTTGCCATTTTGTAGAGTCAAATTTGAAGAAGCATTAAGGAGTTCATTCATTCATTGGGGATGTGATAAGTTAAAAATTAAATTATCCACTTGTCAATTCCTTATTGGCCAGTAGTCTCCTAATGTAAGATATATAAATGCATAATTTATGTAGGGAAATTATTGAGAAATCCTCAAGTTTTTGCCCTGATTAGATCAATGACTTACTACCATTTGTTTTTGTTTTTGTTAAAATATTATATAAATAATAAAATTTATCTCTTTTCATCAACTTAAAATTTTGAAATAAGTGATGATTTTATATAGTATCAGAGCATAGATCTTGAATTCAGGTCTTGACTCTGCACTTCACCACATTAATTAAATATTCAACCATTGGATCAACGAAGAGTCCAACCTACACGTGAAGATGAATATAAATAATAAAATCTCAATCTTCTCATTTAGACCAGAGTTTTTGTCTCTATTGTGTAACGGATTATTTACTGTGGAATTCATATGCTTAGAGATAAAGTCAAAAGTACAAACATTGTTTGTATGCTCATAAATTAAAAATTGGAGTGTGTTGCCACTTGCATGTCATGCTCGATCTCTTTATTCACTTGCCAATTGCTCAAGTCTTAAACCAGCTAAGGTCTTTGTTGCCATCTACATACAAGTCTCAGATTTTGAAGGAAGGCTCAATAGAGACGTACGAGTATTAATGTGATCGTATTGCTTCTTTGGAAGCAGATAAGATTTAGAACCAAAAGAACATTTTTCCAGTCATGATTTTCTATCACAATATAAACTTTAAATTTGAAGTACTTCAACTTGTCAAGCAATATCTTCAATGCCATAAGAAGTGTATGTACATCACGTACATACTTATTATTAAACACAGACATATAATACACACATTAAATTAATTGTCGTGTGATATTAATTTATTGCCTGCAAGAGAGAATCAAGATCAAAGTAGTACTGGGTGATCCATCTTTTAATAATCTTAATCTCAACCTTTCGCTGCACGATCAACCACTCTGGATCGGTTTGCTTTGAGGGAAGTATATCCAAGCAATGAGATCCTGCAATTTGAAAATAATGTCACTTTTGATTATTTTTTAAATTTTTTGTATATATATGTTTATGTACATATACACATGACTTTCGACTAGTTAGATGCTACAACTACCCCAAATGTTTAAATTTTTTCAACATTCCTCATTTGCTTTTAGGCATATGATATTATGATTTTGCTTAGGGGTGAAAAAAAAAAAAAACTGGTGAAATGGACTGAACTGTTGGGCTTGATCCATTCCAAAATAGTTCGATTCGGTACCCGTTTCAATTTTCTCAAAATTGATTGAAATAGGTCAGGTTTCGGTTTTTATTTTTCTAACACTAGACCAAACTGGACTTGATTGATTCATATATATATTTTAATTTTTTTATTATATAAAATATTTTTTTTAATTTTTATATATAATTATATATAAAATAATTTTATATTATATGTTAAATTCTAATTAATTTAACATTAAATTTAAAATCCTAATGTTCATGTATAATAATAATAATCTAATAACATAAAATTAATATGACATTTGATATAATATTATCATTAAAAATTTAATTTTATAATATAAAATTTTAATCTTATATATGAACATTTGATCATATGGTATTAATATAAACTATATATATATATTAAGGATAAATACATTTTATAACATAATAAACTATAATATATATTCATTTTGATAAATACATTTGATCATATATACTCATATAAAAAGTGCATGTAACTCTATATCATATTATCACTAGCTAACATATATGTAATCAAGCATATTATCACTAACATATACAATCAAATATATAAATAAGTTAGAAACTAACATATTATCATTAACATACATAATTAATTAATACTATATCACTATATGGTACTATTATATATATATACTAATACTAATACTAATACTAATACCATACTATTAGTAATCCACTACATATCACTATATCACTATAATATAGTTATACTAGCTATATAATCCACTAATACTATATTAAAATCAGATTGAACTGAATTGGAATCGGTAAAACCGAAAGTACCGATTAGAAGTATAATCAGTGCGGTACGTATCTGTTATTCAAATATCAAAATCAATGTATACCGTTTTGTTTCTAAAATATGTTCAAAATTTGATTGAACCAGACCAGTCACACCTAGTATAAGTTTGCTTCTAAACATTAACATATCCATTAAGAGTGAAAAAAATTGAGTTGGTCAGCACATGCGCGCATACCGTTCAATGTATTGAGAGCAATGTTACTTGGCGATATGTTGTTAAGCACCCTGCAGCATGAATCGAGAATAGATTTTGTCATCTATAGTCACATTTATTGATGTCATGATATACTTTAGTTAGTAGCTCCATATGTCTATCACATAAATGAACAATCACTTAAAATGTAACACATGATCATGATCATGATTAGCAGATATTATACAGATACTATATATAAAACTTTTAAAACAAAAAAGGACATTAATTTCTTTAAATTTGGTCGATCTGAGTAGTACATTAACTCGTATAATTGAGGTTAATAAATTAATCTAAGATAAAGAACACAGTTTCTCTTGGTAATACTTAATTGTTTATCCGCAAATTACGTACCCGCCACTACTATAAGGATCTCTGAGCCCGTTGGAGAAAATGATGTTGCTTCCAAACCTGTGGAGGGTGAGTTTTATATCCTGCAATATTTTGCCATTGAAAATAAAAGAAAATCAGAATAAATTTGATTCAATTACTATTTTTTTTTTCGTAAAATAAAAGAAGTAAATTAATTAATTCAGATACGTACATGGCCTCCATAATAAGTAGTGACCCAATGAGGCCGAGGAGGTACACCATATATGCTTTTGCACCAATCAGCGAAGTTGCTGAGCCTAAAAGGTGAGGGCTGGAACATTGTATTCTCTGAAATTCCTATGGGCATCACCATCTCACTACATCTCTAAATTAATGCACACACAAATAGTCACTAAAATTCAAATAATTATGATAATATTACATAGAAAAAACCTTTCAAAAAGTGAGTGTGAGAGATCTATCCATTGATCTCATCAGTTTATTTACTCGATAGATCACATTCGAGTAATGTTACATACAATCATAGAGTACGTAAATACCGTGCAGTCGCTTTGTTTACCTGCCATCTCCACATCTGTCTCACTTTCAGATATTTGTTGGGGTGCATTAAGATAGCATTCTCTATTTCCAAAATAGGCAACAACACCTGCAAATACTTTGTCAAGAATATATGTTTCAGGAGGAACAGCATCTATGCCACTGCAGAAAATGGTAACCGGATAATGTGGGGGACTATTATATTGAGCTGCACTGGCATACATCAACCTCAAATAGTTCTTGAGCTCATAAGATTGGCTTAGAGCACTGAACAAAAAAAAGAAAAAAAAGAAAAAAAAGAAAAAGAAAAACGGAGTCATGATCACAAAATTATAGAAAATTCTATACACTATATTTCTATTTTACTTTCGTCAAATTATGTAAGATGTGACATATTTATTATTATTAAATGATCATTTATTGGATACTTCTTTATCATCTAAAAATAATAAATGTGTAATATCTTACAGAGTGAGATGAAAGTGGGATGAGAGCTGTGTGATGTATAACATTACTTCAAAATTATTACTATATATAAATGAAAAAAATATGCCTTCAAGAGAGAGATAGAAGAAGTATTACATCTTATAATATTTATTGTTGTTCGTATAAGTTTTTTTGAAAGACATTAAATAAGCAATAGATACTATAAAACTTATTTCATGTGTCTATCTTTTTCTTATTTGAAGTTCTCAAATTCTGACTGCCGATTGATTAAGGCTCGATTTAGATTGAGAGGAGCTCTCAACCAATCTCATTATTACAATTTTCATAAATATCCATATAAAATATAATAAAAAATTTAACTTTTTTAAATTTTAAAATAATAATAAAATTAAAATATAATATTATAATAATATTTTATTTAATTTTTAACTTTCATGTTAATTCATATCCAGACCTAACTTAAAAGAAAGTAGGGAGATTTATGTACTTGCAAGTCTTGAATGTCTTGCTAAGGATAGAAAGACCATGGAGTTGAGATGCTACTTCATCGATTACAGACCAGGAATTTTTTATAGTTTGGTAGCAAGTCTCACTAGCTTCCTGCAGTACCATCCGAGTGACATGACCTTTTTAATTACTGCCCAAAAAAAAAAAAAAAAAAACGGTAAAAGGTAAAAGAAGAGAAAAAGTACATGCATATTCATGAGATGGTTAATTACCCTAAAATCCCTGGTGACAATAGAGTAATATCCATCTTGTGGAGTGATGTCCTCGAAGTAGAGGATCGGAGCTGATGAGGCCAAGGCACCAATGGCAACGTGAGGATATTTTAGCCGAAACCACGAAGCTAGCACTGAAGAAAATATCATAAAGCTATAGCTTTTAAAAAAACATTCAAAATTCAGTTCATATATATATATATATATAGTCACGATTAAGAGGAAATCAAGCAAATAATTAATGTGACCTACTTCCTCCATATGATCCTCCAATGACAATTACTGGAGAATATTGTGCCTGTAGTTGTTCCTTCAAATAGATGATGATTTCTGCATAATCTGCTATAGCTTGGGCTGAGTTGAAGTATCCCAGATCAGTTCTTTCATGTATTGATCCAATTGGTATCGAATTCCCATAATATCGGTGCTAGTGAGAAAATAATTATAGTGAGTCCAGATTGACTAATTTTCAAATTAACCTTAAAAATTACATATTCTGAATCTATGCTTGTAAGTAAAACAAGTAGTACTTAATTTTCTTTAGATATAAATGTGAATTTGTAAAATTTTATCTAATAGTTTGTCTTTATGTCCAATTCCTCTCATAACAAGCTGGTAGGGAAGACGTGAAAATACTCGATCTCATACTACTTACATGACAAGATTATTTGATTTTAAATTTCTTTTGCAAATTAAATCATGTTATGTCAGCAGTATATATAGAGATTATATCCTTTACGTACACTGATTTACAAGAAAAAGGACACAATAACAATAAATTTTGGCAACAATATATGATATCCAAAAGCCAAAGATCAGTGAGATGGAATTTAATATTGCTGACTGTGTAAATTAATTAATATCTAAATGTACCTCTATGTATAGTAAGAGAGCCTTAAAGTGCACAGCATTTTCGTTGAGAAATCCAATGCGAGTGAGAGCACCATCCAAAGGTGCTTCTGCGCCAAGATAAACTAAAATTGGTGCACTACTATTTGCACCACCCCAGTACTTAGAGTTGATCACATATCTTTGTCGAAAAGTGGTGTAGCTTTCAGACCAATAGTTGAAGTGATCAAGCGTTTGATTATAGTAAAACGTTTGGAAATCATCAGAAACTGTTTCTGCAATATCAGAATCTTGTAGATTAATTCCTCCGAGTGGATTCAGTCTGGGAACATCAAAAGGCATCGACGTTGCAGTACAGATCACAGTGGTTGAGAAGATCATAAGAAGTACGAAAGGAATAATTAGCCATTGCAATGAAAATGGTGGAGAGACGTTCATGGCGGCAAAGAACAGATGATCGACAAATATTAAAAGTTTCTGAGATTTCATGCATGTAAAGCTTCATTAATTCGAGTATTATCCGGTACTACTACTTCTCTGTTTAAATAGAAATAGCATGTATAGGAGCTAGCTGTTGCTTAAATTAAGGCTTTGATATTAGTGGGTCTTTTTGGAACTTAAATTAGTTTGTCCGCCACTTTTAGTTAGTGTTTACGCTAAGGTAAACTGCTAATACGCTAGAAGCTAGAGATCATGGATCGATTGGCCGGACAATGGATAATGTACATTATCCACAAATAGTGGTTTTTGAGACATAAATTTTACCCACGAATGCAATTTGATAACAAATAATTACATTTTCTACCAAATTCATGATGTCGGTAAATTTTCGCAACAATTATTTATATTTGACCATTTTATTTGTCACGAGTTACAATTTGTGAAAACTAACGACTTTTTCCTCCAAAATTCAGATCATCAGAAAAAGGTTGCAAATAATATTTTTTTATGAAGGCATATGCATCATTTCGTGATGAAATTGGTTGGTGACATTAACTCATTGCATAGGATAGGAGTTTTTGGAGTAGAAATTTTTCTCACGAATGCAATTTGGTAACAAATAATTATATTTTCTTACCAAATTCACGTCGTCAGAAAATAGTTCACTCAAATATTTAAATTCGACCATTTTATTTGTCACGAGTTACAATTTGTGAAAATCATAGACTTTTTTCTGCAAAATTCAGATCATTAGACAAAGTTTGCTGGTAATATTTTTTTGCGGTGAGATATGCATTCATTTGTGATGAAATTGGTTGGTGACATTAACTTACTACATAATATAGGAGTTTTTGGAGTAGAAATTTTTCCTGCGAATGCAATTCGGTAGCAAATAATTACATTTTCTTACCAAATTCACGTTGTCAGAAAAGAGTTCGTTGCAAATATTTATATTCGACTATTTTATTTGTCACACATTACAATTTGTGAAAATTGTAGATTTTTTCCTACAAAATTCAGATCATAAAAAAAAGTTTGTTGATAATATTTTTTGGTCGTGACATATGCATCCATTTGTGACGAAATTGGTTGGTGACATTAACTTACTACATAATATAGGAGTTTTTGGAATAGAAATTTTTCCTGCGAATGCAATTTGGTAGCAAATAATTACATTTTCTTACCAAATTCATGTCATCGAAAAAGAGTTCGCCACAAATATTTATATTAGACCATTTTATTTGTCACGAGTTACAATTTGCGAAAAATAAAGACTTTTTCCTGCAAAATTCGAATCATAAAAAAAGTGCGCATATAATATTTTTTTACGGTGACATTAACTCACTACTACAAATAGTGATTTTTGGAGTACAAGCATTTTTCCAGTGAATACCATTTAGTAGCAAATAATTACATTTTGCTACCAAATTCACGTCGTCGGAAAAGTTTCGTCGCAAATATTTAATCCAACATTTTTATAGCGATTATAAGTTGTTGCTAAATGTGTGTGATGATATTTTTTTCTGCGATGACTATTGAATTATTTGTAGCGATATTATACCGCCGCAAAAGGTCATTTAAAACAAAAATAGAGGAAAAATTCAAGAGTATACAAAATGCTTAACCCTTTTTCCTTTCTTTCTTCCCCCCCAATGCCTATACTCTGAAACCCCCCACCCCCGACGCCTCTCTCTCTCCCCTACACACTCTCTTCGTTTGTCGATACGAAGCACTCGTCTTGCTCACTCTGCCCTATGCCGATGAGTCGTTGCTGTAAGATTTAATAAAAAACAGAGTTGAAGGAAATGCAGCTTAATGACTGCTTGAGTATATTTTACTAATCTATAGATGTAAACACGTTGTTTAATGATTACAGGAGTTGATCTATACAGATTCAAATATAAGATAACAACTAGCATACTAGATCACAACTAGTCTAACAACTCTACACTATCCTTATCATTACATTTGAATTCAACTTTATCCTTATCCTTAACAATATCCCCTTCAAGCTGAGAGGGAGTTCATGGGCTGAAAGCTTGTCTCGAAGATAGATAAAGCGAGAAGATGTAAGTCCTTTGGTGAAGATATCAACTAGCTGAACATAAGTAGATAAATATCGAAGTATGATGTCCTTTTGAGCAACCTTCTCACTGATGAAGTGGTAATCTACTTCTATGTGTTTCGTTCTTGCATGGAAGACTGTATCTGCTGTAAGAGATAGAGCTCCAAGATTATCACACCAAAGAGTGGGAGGAGAAGTGAGAAGAACTTGAAGATCAGAAAGAAGCATGCAAATCCAATAGAGTTCTGCTGTAGCAAATGCCATTGCTCTGTATTCTGACACTGTGCTAGAATGAGAAACAACAGGCTGCTTTTTGGCACTTCATGACACTAGGTAAACCCCAAGGAAAATTGCATGTCCTGTTGTTGAACGACGGTCCATCACATCTCTTGCCTAGTCAGAGTCACTGAAGGCTTGAAGTTGGAGAGATCCTTTGCCAAAGTGAAGACTATGATGAAGAGTTCATTTTAAGTAGCGCAACGCATGCTTTGCTGCAGACCGGTGTAAAGAGGTAGGTGCATGCATAAACTGGCAGATTTGATTAACCACAAATGCAAGCTTAGGTCGTGTAAGTGTACAATATTGAAGAGCATCAACAACTTGTCTATAGTTGGTGACATCTTGGAGAGGATCACCTATGGATAGTGAGAGCTTGGTACCTGCAGCTAAAGGTGTAGAGTAGGGTTTAGCACCTGCCATTTTGGCCTTGTGAAGTACATCTGTAATGTACTTGGATCAAGATAAGTAAAGACCAGATTGATCTCTAACAACTTGTATACGAGGAAGTAATTGAGTGGGCCTAAATCCTTTATAGCAAAGTCTTTCTTTAAGCTGGAGATCAAGTTCATAATCAAAGAGATATGTGTGCATAACACCTGTTATGATTAAATCATCCACATATACAAGTATAAAGATATGCACTCCAGGTCTGTGATAAGTAAATAAGGAGTAATCGACATGAGATTCACAAAACCCAAGCTGTAGTAATGTCTGAGAAAGACAATGGAACCAAGTTTTATGTGCCTATTTCAGGCCATAAAGAGATTTATGTAGCCTGTATATATAGTTGGGAAATGATGCATCAATGAAGTCAGGAGGTTGTTTCATAAAAACTTCTTCCTTGAGATGCCCATGTAAGAAGGTATTTGAGACATCTAACTGCCTTAGGGGCCAGTTATGGTGGACAACAAGTGCCAAAATAATTCTAATTGTAGAAAGTTTGATAACATGACTAAAGTTTTAGAATAATCCAACCCATCGAGCTTCTGGAATCCTTTTGCTACAAGCCGAGCTTTAAGTCTTTCAACTGACCCATTAGCCTTTTGCTTGACTTTATAAACCCATTTATTTCGAATCACATTGCCATTACTTGGCCTTAGACATAAAGACCATGTACCATTAGCTTGTAGTGCCTGAAATTCTTCTCTCATGGTAGCACACCATGCAGGAACCTTAGTAGCTTGGTGAAAAGTAGAAGGTGTAGTAGGTAGGACATGTGAGGTAAGTGCACACAAGGGATACTTGGTGGAATAGTAGAGCTAAAAATCAGGGAAGGCCTCGGGGCTGAGAGGTTCCTGTTTTAGAGCGTGTGAGCATAGAGTGACTGTTTGATAATTCTGCTGGTGGTGGGTGGGAAGATGCAGGTGAATAATCTAATAATTGTTTTGGTGGAGTTGGACTTGTAGGTATGTCAATATTGGGGCTGGATGGTTGGGTTGTAGTAGTAGTGATTATATCTAATGAAGTAGCAGTAGATGGTAATGAAGAAAAAATGGAAGGAGGTAGAGGGGATACCTAAACCACTGGTGATGACTTGTGGGAGGATGTTGCCTGTAGTAAGAAAGTATTTTTTTCTTTGGGTTGAGATAAAGATGAGACTGTGGAGTTGGCTGGAAACTGAGCTTCATGATTACGCCCAAAGAATAACGCGGTAGTTGTAGCACAGCTTTGAGGTGTCGATTCCACAGTGAGACAAATTAAAAGAATAACAGAAGGAACAAAGAAACTAAAGAAAAATATTAAATGATTAATAGAGAACAAAAATTAATTTTAAAAGCAAATTAAAATGAAGCAAAGTGATCAACGGAAAAAGTACTCAAATTTGACGAACAGTAGAGCTTCGGGAATCCCGTGTACAAATCCGATATTTTAATTATTTTTGATTCATTGGATAACTCAATTAGGAATTCAATTCCCCAAATTCCAAATCGTAAGGTATAGATTTATAAACCAAAATCAAACCAAATGTAACCCTTTGAAAAATCATTCACCACTTTTAAAATACGTAAATTACTATCCCTATTAAGAAAATCCAACGACGACAATATACTTAGGGAGCGATATTGCAGCAAAGAACTAAATCAATATAGATAAATAATTGATTCAAACATAATTAAATAACCAATCCATTCAATAGAAAAAGCATGACTGAATCCATAAATAGAATAAATTCTATGATTATTCGGAGAATAAAACATCAACGATGAATTGAGAATGATAAAACAAAAGAGTTTTAGTAATTGAAGATCAAATACATAAATTAAAAATAAATTAAAAATACCATCTAATGTGCAAGTTCATCTCTAACCCTACTTAAGAATTTAGTTACCCATAAATATACTAAACAACAAAAATTTCCAGAGAAAACTGAAGCGAACGGTGGCCATGGAAGTGATTTTTTCCTCTCTTCAAATTTGCCTCTTGTGCCTCCCCTCCTTCTATTTCGTGCTAATGATATGCTTATATAGGGTAGGAAAGAAACCCTAATGTCCTATTAATTTCTGCATAAAAAAATCGCCTAAATTTTAGGACTGATCTTGGTAGCCATGTACACGCTTCAGGAATTCAAATTTGGAAATCCTTAGAGACAAATTTATATCCCTTTAAGATAACTTTCTAATGCATCAAAAATTGCATCAATCCGATATGTGAGTAAAAAGTTAAGGCTAAAATACTAAAGTATGTCCAGTTGTCTCCTAACAAATTTCAGGTTTGGACTTCTTGCAGTTTTCCTCTGTGATTTTTTTTCTTTTTTTTTTCTTAATCCAAATTACTCTCAAACCCCATGAAACTCTTCCTTTGAATTTGACCGGGTTTTGACTTACTCTTTTATAAACTCTGAAATTAAATATAAAAAAACTGGTTAGGAGTATCCTAATGCATGTAAATAGAAACTCAATTCAAGAATACACATTAATTCCTATGATTTCTATTCACATTTTAGTATTTTAATCCAATAGTAGGGTATTTAGAGTGCACTTTCGCACATTCATCACACCCCCCAACTTACTCATTGCTAGTCCCTAGTAATTTTCATATCAAAACTACGAAAGAGACCAAAGAAAATCACACATAAAGGCCATCAAGTCACACTTTCCAGATTCGCATATCAAAACAATCTAAGGAATCCAATAACCCAACAAGATCAATCCACTTATAGCAATCCACTGAGTGTGTGTGTGTTCTCCAAGCCATAACCATCTTACCACTAACTTTGACACATGCAACATCAAGAACGTCTCAAGCAAAAGGTTCAACTCCATAACTCACGGGTATAATAGTGTTTCGTGTAAGGGCTCTCTCTATGGAGTTGACAATGGGTGTACACACACTCTCATAGGAAACTAGGCAATTATATACAATCAACAAGCAAACATTGATCTTATGATAGGAACACTAACAAATGAGACTTCCACCACTCTTTCCAAAAGCTTACTTAGGATCAGAACGGTCAACACAAAGGGTTTTAACGTGGCTTGAGTTCGGAGCTATATGAAAAAAAAAGGATGAAAAGGATCCAAAATACTTTCAAGTACATACAAAGGGAATTTTATTAAATATCTCAGTAGACCACATTTCTCACTTGATGTACTCTCCACTTGTTAGATCATCAAATAATAATGTTTTTCCTTCTTTTTCCTCTTCTCTCTCTTTTTTTTTTCAACAATTTGATGGACAAACAAATGCCACTTTAGTATTCTTACCATTACTACCCAACCTTTATTTATTTTTTCTTCTCTCTCTCTCTCTCTTTTTTTTTTTGTAACGATGAAGCTCACTCAATTAAACACTTTGCAACTTGTACTTTTTTTTTTTTATATTGAAAATGATAAAAAAAAGAAGAAAGACAATGCAAATTCCACACCTAGTATACACTTGGAAGTAAAAAGGGTAGAAAAATCAGTATATAGGTTATACTCCAATGTGGAGAGGCATGGATGATATGGGCATATGAAAAGAAAAAGCTAGTGTTTATTGGCTCAAAGTTGGCTACTAGGGGTCTAGATGGAAAAGGATAGCTTGAAGGCTCAAACGTTGATCCTAAGTTGACCTTGTCATATCCCAAGTATATCCACCATCTTACCACAAACCATGTAATGATATTCTCAAAAGAAGTGCCCAATTCAACAGATCAATGAACACTTATCACAATTTACTGCATTTGTAGGCTCTCAATCCTCTCCAAACTCACAAGAATACTTAAGCAAAAGAGTTCTCTAGCTACATGTGTCAAACGACCATCTTACCACAAACTTGGATGAGTGCATTAAGGGTTCTGTGAATGCTTAGCAAAAATGATTATGGTGGGTTTGGTGAATTCACGAAGATGGCTATGAATGAGAATGAGTACACATGTGAAAATGATGCACGTGTGATGCAAATTAAAAAAAAATTGACACATGAAAATATGCCACAGAGTTTCAACATGCATTTTAAATACTAAATTGCACCACCACCCCCCAATTTAAATGAAACATTGTCCTCAATGTTTAAGAATCAAAATTGAATGGTGAGTAACTGAAAATGGTAGAATACACCTGATGAGTGACGTGGGTAGCTCGCTATGCACCAATGATGGTAACCTGAACTGACAGAATAAAAATAAACAAACAAAAACAAAGAAAACAACAGTAAACAAAAAGGAAAAGAAAGAAAATAAAAATAAAACAAAACAAAACAAAATAAATAAAGAAAAACATACCTGGATGGTGTGGTCAAGGTTGATAGACTGGATCCACAAGTGGAATGTCTTCCACTTCTGGAACTTGCCTATCAATTAATAATTTAAGGCGTTGACCATTTACTTTAAAGATCTGACCATCCTTAGGATCTTCTATTTCTACTGCCCCATTTACAAAAATATTTTTTACTACAAAAGGGCCAGTCCACCTAGACCGAAGTTTTCCTTGGTGCTTGTGAAGTCCAAAATCATATAAGTATACTCAGTCATTATGCTTATATCTCTTCCTAATAATATTTTTACTATGAAATGCTTTCATTTTAACCTTATAAATTTTATATTTATGCAAATGTTTCAATTTTACTCTTGATGCTTTCATATTTATAGGAATCTGTCTTTCACTTTTGTTAGGCAACTCCTCAAATTTCAGTTGCCAAGCCCGTGTGCCATAATCCTGAGTTTCATAAAAAATAGCACAAGTATCAATAACATCAGATGAATCACTAATAGTATCAAACTCAGAATTAACAAGGGAATATTCAAGGGGATCAAAATCATGAGTTGTGTGAACTCCCTTGTCTACGAGTGCGTCAATCATGTACGTTTGGTGGCACTCATCATCTGTTGGCTATTTTTCAATATGGAAAATGTTGACCTCCATGGTCATATTTCCAAAAGATAGTTTCATCAATCCATTTCTGCAATTTATAAGTGCATTAGCCGTAGCAAAGAAATGTCTACCTAATATAAGAGGAATCCTAGAGTTAGACTCAACAACTGATTGAGCGTCCAAAATTAAGAAATCAACAAGATAATAAAATTTGTCAATTTGGATCAAATCATTTTAAACTATCGCTCTCAGTTTCTTAATTGAACGATCAGCCAACTGAAGCACAACAAAAGTAGGCTTAATTTCACCCAAACCAAGCTGCAAATAAATGGAATAAGGCATCAAATTAACACTAGCTCCTAGATCTATCAAGGCTTGTCCAAAATCATGATTCCCAATAGTACATGCAATCGTTGGACAACCAGGATTCTTGTACTTGGGAGGAATTCGCTGCTCAATTAGAGCACTAACTTGCTCTGTCAGAAATGCTGTCTTCTTAACATGGTGCTTCCTCTTAACTGTACACATCTTTAAGAACTTTTGTATAAGTGGGAACTTGTTTAATAACATGCAAAAGAGGAAGGTTAATCTTTACTTGCCTGAGGTTCTCCAAGATTTCATTACTAGAATCCAAAGTTCGCATACCAGATTTTAAAGCTTGAGGAAATGGTACCTTAACTGGACTCTTGATTACCTCGGCTTCCTTGGGGAACTCGGTACTATCATTGTTTTGTTCCTCTTCAACATCCTCTGGCTTTTCAGTTGTTGGGATGTGTAAGGACTTACCACTTCTTGTCACAATGACATTGACCTCTTTTAAATTTTATTGTGCCATATGCTGACCTTGGGATGCGGATTGAGTTTGAGAAGGAAACTTGCCACGCTCATTCACACTCAAGGAGCTCATTATCTTGGATATATGACTCTTTATCTCTTTGTTTTCTTCAACAACTTGCATAATCAAAGATTCAAACTTTTGATTAGTTTTACTCTGTGCCTCAATAAAAGCATGTAAAGTATCTTCTAAGGGGCTCCTAGAGAATGAAGGTGCAGGATATGATCTAGGGTTGTGCAGGCCGCTGGTTTTCAGATTTTCAACTAAAATTGGGGCGATTATGCCATCCAGGATTGTAGGTATCAGAGAAAGGTGCAACAGGCTTCATGTACATACCTAAGGCATTACATTGTTCCTCATACATCCCTCTCATCTCAGCAAATGTGGGACACTCTTGGGCAAGGTGATCTACCCCGCCATATACAAAACATGGTCCAAAAGACTCTGCATGATTAGCCACGTGTGTTGGCTTTAATTCTTTAGTCTTCAACACCACTAGCTCCCTAGTGAGCATCTCAACCTTAGCCTTTAGGTTATCCTCTTCCTTGAGATGGTAAATTCCACCACCATTTAGGTTTCCTGCAGGTCGTGACTTATTTGTGCTCTCAGTAGCACTAGGTCCAGTCCAAGTGTGAGCTTTTTCAGCAAGCTCATTGAAGTATTCTATGGTCTCATCAGGATCTTTCTGTAAGAACTCACCATTACACATTATCTTCACAAATTGGCGCTTTCTGGGTGTAAGTCCCTCATAAAAATAGCTCACTAAGCGCCAATTCTCATACCCATGGTGAGGACACATACTCAACAACTCCTTAAATCTCTCCCAAGACTGATACAAAGTTTCACTATCCTTTTGTGCAAAGGTGGAGATTTGCCTTTTTAAAGCATTGGTCTTATGTTGGAAAAAATATTTATTAAATAAGGCCTGAGTCGTCTCATTCCATGACCCAATAGATCGTGGTCTCAGTGAGTATAGCCAACTCTTAGCTCTATCCTTGAAAGAAAAGAACTTAAGTCTCACAATGTCATCAGTTGCATTTTGACTATGAAAAGTCGCAACTTCTTCCTCAAACTCTCTAATGTGCACATATGGATTTTCATTTTCCAAGCCATGAAAAGTAGGGAGTAACTGTATCATCCCTGTTTTAAAATCCAATTGGCGAGTATTAGCTGGAAATATGATGCATGATGGTGTGGCTGTGCGTGTAGGATGAAGGTAATCTTGAAGGGTCTTAGTGGGTTGATCTTCGTGTTTACTCATTTTCTCAGAATTAGAAAAATTATCAAATAAATAATTAGAAAAATTAGGGTCTGACTCTGACTCTAACAAATATCTACAAGTAAATCGACCCAAAGCGTCTCTATACCTGTGCATGCAAGGTAGAGAAAAACGCAACACTAAAAAAAAAAAAAAACTATAAAAAGAAAAAGAAAAGAAAATAAAGATGCAGAAAGCTAAAAGAGGGAACGAAGTTACCGCCTTTACAAACTGCTGAAAAGAAAAATTATCTAACAATTCTTCTACTGTCTCCCCGGCAATGGAGCCGAAACTTGATTACGCCCAAAGAATAACGCGGTAGTTGTAGCACAGTTTTGGGGTGTCGATTCCACAGGGAGATAAATTAAAAAAATAGCAGAAGGAACAAAAAAAACTAAAGAAAATATTAAATGATTAATAGAGAGCAAAGATTAATTTTAAATGCAAATTAAAATGAAGTAAAGTGATCAACGGAAAAAGTACTCAAATTTGACGAACAGTAGAGTTTCGGGAATCCCGTGCACAAATCCAGTATTTTAATTATTTTTAATTCATTGGATAACTCAATTAGGAATTCAATTCCCCAAATTCCCAATCAGAAGGTATAGATTTATAAACAAAATGTAACCCTTTGAAAAATCATTCACCACTTTTAAAATACGTAAATTACTATCCATATTGAGAAAATCCAACTATGACAATATACTTAGGGAGCGATATTGCAGCAAAGAACTAAATCAATATAGATAAATAGTTGATCTAAACATAATCAAAGAACCAATCCATTCAATAGAAAAAGCACGACTGAATCCATAAATAGAATAAATTCTATGATTATTCGGAGAATAAAACATCAACGATGAATTGAGAATGATAAAACAAAAGAGTTTTAGTAATTGAAGATCAAATACATGAATTAAAAATAAATTAAAAATACCATCTAATGTGCAAGTTCATCCATAGTCCTACTTGAGAATTTAGTTACCCATAAATATACTGGATAACAAAAATCTCCAGATAAAACTGAAGTGAACGGTAGCCATGAAAGTGATTTTCACCTCTTGTTAGATTTGCCTCTTGTACCTCCTCCCCTTCTATTTCATGGTAATGATATGCTTATATAGGGTAGGAAAGAAACCCTAATGTCCTCTTAATTTCTGCATAAAAAAATTTGCCAAAATTTTAGGACTCATCTTAGCAGCCATGTATACGCTTCAGAAGTCCAAATTTGAAAATCCTTATTAGAAATAAATTTATAACCCTTTACAATATCTTTCTAACGCATCAAGAATCACATCAATCAGATATGTGAGTAAAAAGTTACGGGGAAAAGACTAAAGTATGTCCAGACTATCTCCTAGTGAATTTCAGACTTGGACTTCTTGTGGTTTCCTTTTATGATTTCTTTTTCTATTTTTTTTCTTCCAAATTGCTCTCAAACCCCATGAAAGTCCTTCTTTGAATTTGATTGGGCTTGACTTACTCTTTTATAAACATAAAAAAACTGCTTAGGAGTATCTTAATGTAAATAGAAACTCAATTCAAGAATACACATTAATTCCTATGATTTCTATTCACATTTTAGCATTTTAATTCAATAATAGGGTATTTAGAGTGCACTTTCACACATTCATCACTTCATCAAAGACAACTTGACTACTAAGATATATACGGTTGGTGGAAGGGTCAAGGTAGCGATACCCTTTATGATTAGAACTATATTCAAGAAAAATGCACTTCTTGGATCGATAACGAAGTTTGTGAGAATTATATGGTCTAAGTAATTGATAACTTGTGCATCCAAACACTTTGAGAAAAGAGTAATCATGAAGTTTATTGAGCAAGAGTTGATATGGAGTTAAATTGTTGAGTACTGTAGTGGGAAGTCTGTTAATAAGAAAAATAGTAGTATTGAATGCTTCCACCGAGTAGGTTAGAGGAAGATGAGCATGAGATAACATGGCTAAGCCAGTTTCAGTCACATGTCGATGCTTTCTCTTAGCAATACCATTTTTTTGAGAAGTATGTGGACATGACATATGATGAAGTATACCATTTGATTAAAGGAGGGCTTGAAACTGATGAGAGGTGAATTCACTACCTCCATCAGATTGTAGACACTTGATTTTCTTATTAAGTAGATTCTCAGCATAGCCTTTAAATTTGAGAAAGCAAGTAAATGCTTCTTATTTAGTATGTAATGGGTATAGCCAAGAAAATCTAGAGTAATCATCAATAAATATGATATAGTAACGACAACCACTGATAGAAGAAATAGGAGAACACCATAAATCAGTGTGTATTATTTCAAGAGGACAATGATACATTCTTTGAGAAAGAGGAAAAGACAACTTTTTATTTTTGTCCAATTGACAGGATTCACAAAGTGAACCACTGTGTAAGTGACCTTTGATAGGAATGTGACTCTTAGACTTTAAGAAACTGACTACTTGAGATGCTGGATGCCCCAAACGAAGATACCAAGTGGAGAAATCTGCAACACCAAGTTGGGTAGTGAAGGCATAGGCTTTATTACTTGCTGTTTTATTGAGGGAAGTGGCAAGGTGAATTAGATAGAGTCCATCTTTACTTGGCCCTTATAAAAGAATCTGCCCTGTGAGGTTGTCATTCACAACAAAGTAATTAGTAAGTTTAAACCAGCATTGATTATCTTGAGAAAAGTTTTGGATTGATAGAAGATTGGTAGCAGCAGTAGGGCAGTGAAGTATATTATTTAAGTGTAATGGCAAAGAAGATGTTTTGATCTGAGTGAAACCAGTGTGTGAGATATGTAAACCTGATCCATTACCTACTGCAACTTCATTTTCACCTTAGTAAGGTTCACTGATTTGAAGATTGCTTAAGTCAGCAGTAATGTGATTGTTGGCACCACTGTTAGCTAGCCAAGTGTGATTATCAGCATCAACATCTTGGCTGGTGGCAACCATGGCAGCAAGTTGAGCTAGAGGATGACGTCCCTTGTAGGCAAAGTCCATTCTGTGATATCATCAATTGCTAAGTGGCCCTGCTTGCCACATATTTGACATTGAGGTCTATTTTGATTAGAAGATGATGAGGACTCAGATCGAGTTTCTCTTTGTGTGTCATTTCTCTTTTGAGAAAACTGCTAATTTGGCTTGAATGGACCACCAGAGGAATGTCTTCTATTGGAGGTGGAGTTATATTTATTTTGATGAGAATATAAAGCAAGTCCACCTGAGTCTGGAGCAGAGTTGTGGTTGTTGACCATCAGCTCATAATTGAGGAGCTATGTCTGAAACTCATCAAAAGAGAGTGAAGTTTGTTGAGTTGCAAAAGAGTAAGAAGTAACAAATGCATGAAAAGATGGGTTTAAACCAGTGATCAAGTAAGAGATCAGATCATCATCATCAACTGGCTTTCCAACAATAGCCAATTGATCAGATAATGACTTTGTAGCCTGGAGAAATTCACTGCAGGTCTTTGATCCTTGACGCAGTGATTGGAGTTGCCTCTTGAGATGAGCCACTCTAGACTTAGATTGAGAAGCAAATCGAGAGGAAAGGAGAGTCTAGACCTATTTTGAAGTGGAGAGAACATAAACAGAAGATAAAACAGTGTCAGTCAAAGTGGCATTTAGCTAGCTAAAAAGATATTGATCTTTTCTTTGCCATAAGGCAAAACCTGGATTGATGGTCGTGGTCTCCTTGCCCTCAGCATCAAGTAGAAACTTGGGAGGACAAGATTTAGATCCATCAACAATGCCAAACAAATCAAGGCTACGAAGGATAGGTGTAAGTTGGGATACCCATAGAAGATAATTGGTGTGGTCCAGTTTTATGGAGATAAGTGAGGCTAAATTTTGTGCAGTAAAGGGAGTAGTGGTGGGGGTTGCATCTGAGGAAGCCATGAGTGAATTGAAAGAGGTGTTAACCCAAGAGGGGTTGTGATACCATGTAATATTAAATCATGAGTGAATTGAAAGAGGTGTTAACCCAAGAGGGGTTGTGATACCATGTAATATTTAATAAAAAATAGAGTTGAAGGAAATGCAGATTAATGATTGCTTGAGTATATTTTACTGATATATATATATATATAGATGTACACATGTTGTTTATGATGGTTACAGGAGTTGATCTATACAGATTCAAATATAAGATAACAACTAGCATACTAGATCACAACTATCCTTATCATTACATTTGAATTCAACTTTATCCTTATCCTTAACAGTGGCCCCACCATCACGTTGCTGATGCCCAGTAAGCTCTCTCCCTCTCTCGATTTCATTTTTAATGCTTTAAAACTTAAATTTCTTGTGGTGGGTTGAGATTTGAAGTTTGATTTTACATATGATTGAGATTTCGTGTTTGGAATTTTGGGTTGCTAAAAATTAGGATTTGGGTGTTATTCTTTCCCTGACCATTTTTTTTTCCTATTACATCTACCAAGGTTTTCGTCAATAGCATACTAGATTGTGTCGGTTATAGCTTATGCTTTACCATCTTTGCAAACATTGAAAGTTCATATTTAAATAGACAATTTGTTTTGCTTTTTATATCATATAAAGAGGTAGTTATGCATTTACAGAGTAATGAGGCTCATAGGGATTTCAATTTTTCCAATTCTTTGTGATGATTGGGTGGTTGACTCTGTAGTCTCTTTTTTCAATGCTTTATATCATGTTCAGATAAGTAGTGAAATTCAAGATAAGTCTTTCAATGCTTGATATTATGTTCAGAGAAGTAGTTGCACTACCCCATCACAAAATCTAGCCAGCCACCACTGCAAGATCAGTAAGGTGCTCTCTTTCTTTGTTAAGAGAGTGGTTGACTTGATTGGAAATTAAATAGATTTTTTGGAGTCTAATTTTTATTATCATGGGATTGCTGTGATTGGCTAGTGGTCTTGTGTGTCTTGACCAAGTGATTGTTGGGTTCTTAATGGTTTTTGTCACTTGGTTTCAAGCACATGATGATCGATGGTTAGAAGAATTTTTCAAAATACTTCCTGAAATGCCCTGGAATTCATTGTGACGATTGAGGCTGGAAATAAATACATGCCCTGGAATTCATTATTTACACCTTTGACTTTGATCTTGGCAGCACCAGCAATTGACCCATAGGTAAAAATCTACAAGTAAGATGTCTTTTGTATGTAATTTTGAGGGCACACACTAACTTCATTTACTCTAATATGGTGGGGTTTATTAGTAAATGAATTGTTGGAAAGTGCTTCAGTTGCTTCCTTGTAGACTTCTCATTTGCCTTTCAGGTTACTATCAAAACCAAATCAATAGTTTCATTAGTATTAGTTTTAGGAGTTTGTGGGATATTAGCATGAAACATGCATCTTGGGGCTCGTAGGTTAATATTAAGCATTAGACGTGAAACTCTTTTCAACTTTGGCTACCAAGTCATAATTGCTACCAAGCATTAGCTATTTAACTAATACTGCTATCTGAGAATATGGGGTGATGTCTAAACATGTACATGTGCATTTCATAATCTTTTATGTTTTTGAGTTTATCCTCAATTGCTTGTTGGTTGGGAAATGAAAAAATTGGATGTCGATAGCTTCTGATTTTTTCTGCAGCTGTACAACATACTTTGAAATATGTGCTGAACCTTTACATATTAGCTGACTTTTTTTCCTTTGGCCATGAAATTCCCAACGTACCCCTGTAAAACCACAAAATTGTCTATCAATTTTCTTGAACAAATTGGTTAGATCTCAATATTATGATTATTAAACGAGTCAAATATTTAAAGAAAATAATCAAACTTGCAAGACACAACGATTAGTTATGAAAGAAAACTCTTTAAAGAACTCTTTAAAGGTAAAACCCTACGAGGCAGCCAAACCTAGGAAAGTCAATCTTATTGTTTAAAAATCAATTATAAATAATTTTCAATTACAAAACTTTTGTAACTTGATTCTCTTTCTTATCTAGACAAATGACCCATTTGTATTCTACCGCAGTAGCAGTTAGAACGTCTGGTGATTTTCAAACTATTGATTTCCCTCATAGAACTCTAGTGGCTGACATCCAATCAATGATCATTCACACTTGAAACACAATCATACTCAAAGAGAGATTACAAATATGAAAATTCACTAAGGAATTTTCCCACCAAAATATGCACTAGAAAGTATTCTAGAAAATATGTAGATCTGAATCTCTACAGATCTTAACCAATAGGATCTCTTAAAAATACAATCTGAAAAGAGTTCTAGTTGAAGTATGATTTTGCTAACCGATAGATTCTGTCACGAGAACGTCTCCTGACGAATTGTTGACATTTTGCGATAACTCTCTTCTGCAGTGACTGATTTTTGTTAAGCTTCTATTATGGATAAATGTAGATCTTCATGGACTCGATTTTTACCTAAATGACTTATTTAAACAACCTCTAAGATTTCTAGATAAACTCAATATTGTTTAGAGATAAATCAATAATTATTTTACATTCATCTAACAATTTCAAATATAATAATAAGATAAGCCTTATCATATAGTCATCTAATCCTAACGAATTTTTGCCTTTATAGGCCAGAAAGTTACAAAGTGATTTTTTACCTAATTCCAATGTTGTAATTTTCTTTTTCTAGTGTAGGGTTTATGTCCCACTGATTTTATCACTTCCAGCTTTGGTCCTTTCAATGACCAAGAAAGACTAGCTAAAGGTATGCCATTTTATTGAAGTTTGTTACAAATTTTAGCAAATGAGAATTGCTTTTCAATTTGAGTACATGGTTTTCAATTATTTGGCAGATGCTTAGGTATCATTCTATCTATGTTTTTTCTCTATGGTGGTTTGAAAATGATGAGCACAATTATGGTACCCTATAAGCACAAAGGTTTATAGTTGGATCTATATTGTTTTCCTCTCAGTTTTTTAGTTTTTATGTTGGTTCGAATGCACTTTGTATTGTTTTCCTTAGTTTTTTAGTTTTTATAAATTATATAATTGATGTTGGATTGTTTATAATAATGGTATGTTCACTACTTAGTGTTATACTTACTGCTTCTTTGTGATTCTTTTTCTTTCAGCTCTACTCAAGTGCACAAGCATTTGGAAATACTTCTCACATTTAAACTGTTTTTAGTCTTTGAAAGCTTGTTGGAACTTCCCACATATGCATTGTTTTTTAGCAGGTAAATACTTCTTGGAATTTGTATGTTTTCTCTAATGTAAGAAATACTACTACCATTATTAGTATTATTATTTGTTATTTAAAGTTCACTTGTAAAAAAATAGTTAGTTTAATTTAAAAATTCATTTTCCCCCTTATACTTGGATGTGGTTGGAAGGATGCCTACATGTGGATTTGGCGTATTAATATTAAATTTATGGTGTTGGACAAATTGATTTAGTGTATGAGTTTAGGGTATTTGTAATACAATGTTCACATTCTTTATGTGTTTTAGGTGTAAGGCTGTAATACTATTTTACCAATATTTTTTTGTATTATGTAAAAGATTATTTTCGACGAGTAATTTCTATCACAAAAGCATATTTATGATGATTTTACTAGCCGTAAATAAGTATTTTTCGAGTTTAAAGTTGCTGCAAATACGCATTGGCGACTTTTTCCAGCGACATTGAATCCATCGGTAAAAAATTTACGATGCCAGTTAATCATGGTTAGCACACTTTTTGCGAGAAATTTTACATTTCTTATGATGGCTAACATCACCGGAAAAATTCAGTTCTAGCAAAAATATGGATGAATTGTGGCAAAAATGCTTGTGGGAACAAGGCGAAAGTTGCCTTGAATCAATATTTTTTCCTACGGAAAATATATGTATTACTCACGATTACCTACTCTCAGAAATAATAGTAATTCTCATGAGATGCATGCTCACGGTTGAAAGCACTTTTTGTTGCCCTGGAATTCCGAGGAGTGAACTTCGAGAAGATTTGGCAGGCAAAGGTTAATTCCGGTATAAATAGATACTAATTGCAACGAAATCACTCACAGGAAAAAGGTTAATTCCGCATGTTGATCTGAACTTTAAGCATATATATATATATAAGAATCCAGAAATTGAATTAGAGGGAGAGGAAAAGAACCTGTTAGAACTTAATTAATTAACAAATTAAGATGAGTAGTACCGCTGAAATTTTCAGAAAAATGTTTTCATGACTCATGTCATCTGTGGGTGAGTACATTTTATTCATCTAGCTAAAGTTGACATGTCAACCTCTAATTGGAGGGTGTACACCGTATCCTCCTTTAAGATTTTTTTCGAAATTTAAGAGAGCCTTGATACATTAACTGTGAATTTTGATATTGAGTTAATATGTGAATAATAGTTTTTTTTATAGATTTCATGTATTGAGATGCGTTTAAATATAAATAAATTGTGATATCTGTTTGAATGTATGTAGTAGGTTGAGATGGGTTTAATTTTTTTTTATAGGAAGTTTAAAAGGTTTTGGGTCTCATATTGATTAGTTTGATATAGGTTGAGGTAATATTGACATCCAAACATAAGTTGATGATCATGTAAAGATGCCAAGTTGCATCTTCTCTCATCTTTAGTAGAGATTTTCAGCAATCTAGCCAAATGTATTGCACATTCGGAATGAGCCCCGAGATGAATTTGAAGACTTTGGATAAATTATCTTCAGACATCGAGACTTTTCCGAAGAAAAAATTATAAGTCTAAGCCCAATATTAGTGGATAAGTCCAATTAAATTTTGTAAGGACATGAAGTCCATTCAAAGGGGGAAGGAAAGTTGAGACTTTTTTAATTTTGATTTGTTTGGGTAATTTTAGTATTCGAAACCACATCATTCTTGGGTGCCCCTGTTTGTTGTTTTACCGGCATCCCCAAGTGTACACCTAAGCATGCATATGAGTTTTAAAGCAATAACTTAAAGTAATAACATGTGTGCCGTGGAATAATTAATAAATATCTACTTCTCTTTTATCTCTTTCTCATGTGAGACTTTTGCAAAGTCATTTTAAAATACTATTAAATACACAAACTCTCAAGAAAAATTCTATTTACTATCCTCTTACTATTTCCTTACGTGGCATCCGATGATTTCATGCAAACAAGTAATCATGAAGATTAGTAGCATTTCAACACTTCAATAATATGCATGGTGTAAGAAAAAGAAGGGGCACCCATATCTTGAGCTTGCCCCTTCCCATATGGCTAGAAGTTATGCATGAGATTAAGGCACTAATGGCTGGCCTCTTGAGGCCAAACGTGTATTGTCAAGTATAATCCCCTTTTTCCAAGAGATTATATAATTGTTGGCGTGAGTTGTTAACAGAGGATCTTGTGGAGAGATTATATTGATTATTTTTTATTTGTTATTCAGTTTCCACCGATTATGGAATACCAATAATTCTAGCCTAGATTTGTGTATGGTAATAACTACCTTCACAAAATAGTTTATTTATTTATTTTTTTATTTTTTTCTGTACATACTTTATAAGCATACTCTTGTATATTGAAAACATGAATGGAATAGAAGGTGATACTTTTTAGCATGATATCAGAGCTAAGTTCTAGGACTTTGTGGAATATCTTTTTGAGAGCAATGACAGAACGTACTCCCTTAATAGAGAGTTCCCAAGGCGAGAATCCAATTCTTGCAGACTTGACCTCCAGAATATCACATATGTTGAACCAGACATCAACCTCACCGAGTCACGAATCTGTTGGTGCACCTATTGGCATCAAGTTGGATGGCATCAAGTTGGACTTTGGTCCTAGGTTGTTGAGATGTACATCTTAGGCAAAGACAAGTTGGGATATATAAATGGGGATTTTCTACAACCCCAAGAGAGTGATCCTAATTTCAGAAAATGGAGAACTGAAAACGTAGTGGTGAAGGGATGGCTTATTAATTCAATGGATCCAAAACTGATCGGTAACTACATTAGATTCCCAATGGGGAAAGCTGTATGGGACGCTATCGCTACAACGTATTTTGATGGCACCAACACCTCGCTAAGTTTATGATCTCAAGAGGAAGGTAATGAGGCTTAAACAAGGTGGAGGATCTATCGAGACATACTACAACAATCTTCAAGGTCTATGGAGAGAAATCGATTTTCGCTGCCCGAATCCGATGAAATGTGAAATTGATATATAGAGGTATAATTCTATTTTACAGGAGGATAGAGTTTATACATTCTTGGATGGACTAGATGATCATCTTGACAAGACTCAAGGAGACGTGCTTCAAATTCAACCATTTCCTACAGTAGAGTAGGCCTATACACATGTTCGTGGGGAATATCTAAGGCAAGCAGTGATATTGACAAAAGAAGATACCACACCTAGTGCTGTTATGCTCTCAAAAAGGCGAAAATAAATCCCAGCAGCCACATTCACTTGAGATTTTGTCCAATGGAAAGTTGAACACATCAACAAAGTCAAAGTCACAAGCAGAGGGAGGGGGCTGCACACACTGTGGGAATATGAAACATACCAGAGACACCTGTTTTAAGCTACATAGATATCCAGAGTGGTGGCACAAATTCAAGACAAAAAAGAAGTGCGATGTTGGTGCAAGCAAGACTCATGGCCGAGCCGCACTTGTGAACACTGAATCTCAACTATCCCTTATACCACAAGGGGACTCCTCTCTTGCTGTTGCAAACAAATTCATGGCCCTTAATGATCCATGTAACCATGGTTGGATTGTTGATTCATGGGCAATCGATCACATGACATTTGATCCACAAGACTTTCTTGAAACCACTCAACAAAAACGGACGTGAGTTGCCAATGCTAAAGGAGTGACATCCCAGTTATAGGGGCTGGAAGAGTGGCACTTTCACCCTCTTTTTCACTATCAAATACTTTATTAGTTCCATCTCTTTCGAATAAATTATTATCTATAGGCCAAGTTACTGAGGAACTGAATTGTTGTGCACTAATGTATCCGAGTTTCTGTATATTCCAGGATATTCTCACCAAGGAGATTATTGGTCATGGTACTAAAAGAGAAGGGTTGTACTACATGGATGATTTCGACTTCGACCGGGCAAATATTATACATCGAATTGGTGAGAAAGGACGACATATTTGGTTGTGGCATTGTCGACTGGGGTATCCAACATTTTCTTACTTAAAGTGTTTGTTTCCAAGTTTGCTTTCCAATATACATGAGTCTGATTTTAGGTGTGAAACTTGCATTCTAGCCAAGAGTCATCGTGCATCCTATTCAATAAGTTTTAAAAAATGTGAGACCCCATTCAAGTTAATTCACTCTTAATTTCTTCAGGGGTTAGATGGTTTGTGATCTTTGTAGATGACTGCACACATATGACTTGGCTGTATGTGATGACAAATAAGAATGAGGTGTTTGGAGTTTTTCATTATTTCCATAATATGATCAAGACACAATTTTCTGCTAAACTCTAAATTCTTCGATATGATAATGGCAAAGAGTATGACAATAATGAGTTCCGAGAATACTTTCAAACACATGGTCTTTATCACGAAACCACTTGTTCCAAAACACCACAACAAAATGGTGTTGTAGAGAGAAAAAACAGGCATATTCTCGAAACAGCCCGAGCCCTCTTAACAGCAGCCCATGCACCTCGACGGTATTGGGAAAATGTAGTTGGCATGGCTGTTTACTAGCTGAATCGAATGCCATCTAAAGTCTTAAACTTTGAAACTCCACTACAAGCTCTTGCTCATCATGTGTCATTGCTGTCCGTCTTGATGCTTCAGCCATGCATATTTGGCTTTGTTGCTTATGCTCATCTTCATAAAAATCAACGAACAAAGCTTGATCCATGTGTTGTTCGTAGTGTTTTTCTAGGGTACGCAACACATAAGAAAGGCTATAGGTGCTATGATCCCACTGCCAGGCATCTTTATACCACGATGGATGTTACTTTTCTCGAATCTGAAACTTTCATTCCAAAACAAGGTCCTCATTCTTCTATTTAGGGGGAGCTGTTATGTGAAGAACAGAATGTGGACAATTGGGAGAATTGGCCAGGCTTTGATGATACAAATTTGGAGATAAATCAAATCGATGAAACTCAACTGTCTCAACTACTGTCTGTTCTAGTTGGGACTCAACCAAGGCATGATATTGATCTGGTTGGAACTCTTCCGCTTCCAGAGCAAGAGCAAGAGCAAGGGTAGCCATTGAGCAAGACTAGTCCTCTCCTCATAATTTAGTACCAAACGATCACTCTCCTAAGAATACTCCTAAGGTATAATCTCTAAACCCTTCTCCTAGTAATACTATAGAAGATTCTGCTGGCTACAAATTACCTTTCAGGTACAATCGTAGTAAGCCACCAAATCGATACTTACCAGACCATGGAGAAAAGAAGACGAAGTATCCGATTGCCAACTATATTTGCACCCAGAAGTTATCACAACCCCTCAAAGATTTTGTGGACAAGCTATCTTCTGAGCATGTTTCAAGTACAGTACAAGGTGCCTTGAACGACCCCAAATGGATCAAAGCAATAACTGAAGAGATGACAGCTTTGCAGAAAAATGATAAGTGGAAGCTTATGCCGCTACCCAGAGGAAAGAAAACAGTGGGATGTAGGTGGGTGTTCTTGACTCGGTTTCGAATGTGCTTCCAAGTATAGAAGTGTCAAGTTGTATCAAGGATAAGTCCAGGATCGTATTCCACAGGGACAATGGGTTATCAAAGCGTATACGGGATTGGTGAGTAAACAATGAATCGAGTTTGAGAGATAAAAATAAAATTAAAATGCTATGCAAAAAAAATAATCGAAGTTGAAATTAGAGTTTCTAAAAAAAAAAAATTAACAAACACTTGGGTTGGGTTTGAGATTCTTTTTATTTCAGATTCTAGATAATTTCTCGATTAACAATCCAGTCAAGGTATTGATATTCGGAAGATAAAAAATTAAGCTCAAGTTTTTGCAATATTTTCTCAAGAAATTCTCTAATTTACTAGTCGAACTTATATTTATAATCAATCGAAAGAAGCCTTGATAATTTTAAGCTTTTGTTGTGCTTTACGTCAACAACAAAACAAGAGCAAGAGCCGCAATCTATTTTCCATTTGAATCCGACTAGTAACTTAGTGAAATCAACATTAAACAACAAAATATTGCATCAAACTAGAATCTAAAATAAATTACATCTCATTCCACAACCCAAGCTTTAGAAATTAGTTACACATAATATTTTTAGTAACAAAAATAAATCTAAGTGAGGCCATATCAAAAACTAAGAAAATACAAATAAACCTTAGAATGAAAAATAAAAAGTCTATAAAATATCAGCTCAAAGAAATAAGACAAACTAGATTAAATAAATAAATAAACTACGAAAACTAAAACGAAGTCGCCACGCTCTAAACTAACAAGAACAAAAAAAATAGCAGAAAATTAACATATAATGAGAAAAATCAAAGCTGCCCACTAGCCGAACAGCTATAGGAAGCAAAAAAAAAAAAAAAACAAAGATGAAGCTGCTGTGCTCTAAAGCAAAAGAAATAAAAAAAAAAAAACAAAAGAAACAGCTGCCTCCGCTTGAAACGAAAACTCTGCTCTGTCCTACGTGAACTGCAGAAAAATAGTATGAAATCGAAAACTAAAAAAAACTGCCTCCTTTATCAAGTCTGAAATGAAAACAGAAATAAAAAGAAAAAAGAAACCAGCAAAACAAGTGCTGCTGCAACGTCTCAGTGCAGAATAAATTTAGTGTCCTCCTAAGCTTCCAGCCCCTAGTTTTATAAGGTCTGCATGTGTGAGTTGCTTTGCATGTGTACTGTCTTTTTCCGTGAGTTCCAGTTTTGCACCAACCACGTTTTAATGCATGTGTTCTTTCTTTTCTATTTTTTGTGTGAGCTGCCAAGTCATGTGTTTGGTTTGCAACTGTCTGCATGTGCTTGTTGATTTATTTTCCATCCGTGATTGATGCATGTGTGAGCTGCCGTGAGAGACTTTTCTTTCATTTGTGCTTTCTCTGAATTCCAGCTGTGAGTGAGTTGCTGCTTATGCTTCTTCTTTTTTTGTTGCTGTTATTTTCTGCATAAACAATTCACCGAACTAATTAGCCTCCCGTATACGTCCAGACCAGCATGCCCCTTCTCTTTCCGTAAATTCTGAAAATCCAGGCGTGCTCTTTTTCTTCTGTCTGGAACGAAAACAAATAGCATGCATAAAGTAAAAGCTCTCTCTCCCCCTTGTTCTGCCAACCTCCGCCAACTAAAAGAAAAAAATAAAATAACCATAAAAAAATGAGAGTGTGAGAGAGAGTTACACCCTTTCACGTAAAGTCTACCAAAAGTAAAGACAAGAAAAAGCAAAAAGTAACTTAAAGTCTACCAACACCTATCCAAATGAAGCCAAAAACAATAAATAATAAAAAAAATGAAATTTAGCCCCTTTAATAAATTCATCCCCTTTCTCTTTCAAACCTTTCCTGTTATAAGAGGAATAAAATTCAAATATTTATTTTTATGTGAAATAATTGCATTATAAATCTTCAAAAGCACTAAGAATGTTAGAATTATCAATTGAATCAAATATTGTGATCTATTGCATAATTAAGTACTTAAATCATTTTTTTATTAAACAATTTATTCACTTAAGTCACTTAATCATGCAGTTTTAGCGCTTCATCAATTCTCCATTAAACACAAAGTAGATGGGTCAATAGAGAGATACAATGCGAGATTTGTAGTGAAAGGATATACTTAGACATATGGTATAGACTATCAGGAGAAGTTTTCACCAGTAGCAAAGTTGAATATTGTCAGAGTATTGCTGTCTCTTGTTGCAAACTTAGATTGGCCATTGTATCAGTTCGATGTAAAAAATGCATTTCTTCATGGGAATCTAGCAGAAGAAGTGTACATGGACATTCTAGTACCAGGCTTTACTACCTCATCACAAATCGGAGTGGTATGCAAACTACAAAAGGCACTTTATGGATTAAATTCACTACAAGAAAAATGGCTTTTTGTGTCATCTAAATTGGATGCGAAAAATTTAAAATAGTTGCAAAAAACTTTGGCAACCATTTTATGTTTTTCGCATCTAATTTAAGTGATGCAAAAAGCTATTTTTCTTGTAATGAAAGCAATTGCCTAGAGCGTGGTTTGGATGATTTGGCTTGGCTATTAGGAAGCATGGGTTTAAATAGAGCAACTCGGATCATACTCTATTCTTGAAGCATCGACAAGGGATGGTAATGGCTCTAATAATTTACGTTGACGATATGATAATTACAGGAAATGATGAGGAGGAAATCCCTAGTTTGCAGAAGCATCTAGCAATCGAGTTTGAAATGAAAAATCTTTGGGGATTAAAATGCTTTCTGGGTATCGAAGTAGCTCGGTCAAATCAAGACATATTTCTATCATAAAGGAAATACGTACTTGATTTGCTAGTCGAAACAGGAATGCTTGATTGTAAGCCTGCAGACACGTAAATAGATCAAAATCATGGATTGGGAGAACACTTTAACCAAATACCCATGAATAGAGAAAGGTACCAACGGCTTGTCGGAAAACTAATCTACTTGTCCCATACAGATTAGATATTGCATATGCTGTGAGTTTAATGAGTCAATTCATGCATAATCCTAGTGAGGATCACATGAATGCTGTGCTCCAGATTTTATGGTACTTGAAGTCTTCCCTAGGAAAAGGATTCATGTTCAGGAAATATGATCATTTAAACATTGACGGTTACATGGATGTTGACTAGGCTGAGAGTATTACTGACAGAAAGTCTACATCAGAATATTTCACTTTCGTGGGTGGTAATCTAGTTACTTGGAGAAGGAAGAAACAAAAGGTGGTTACACTGTCTAGTGTAGAAGCTGAGTTTAGATGCGTGGCTAAAGGACTTTGCGAGCTTCTTTAGCTAAATAGGCTATTGGAAGAAATTGGACATTCATCCGGTTTTGCAATGAATCTATTTTGTGATAATAAAGCAGCTATAGAGATTGCACAAAACCTAGTTCAACATGATCGAACAAAACGTGTTGAAGTGGATCGACGTTTTATCAAGGAAAAACTTGAAGCTAAGATAGTTCAATTTTCTTTTGTAAAATTGGAAGAACAACCAGCAGATATCCTTATAAAGGCTGTCTTAAGCAAGGTTTTTTTATAACTCACTAGACAAGTTGGGCATTGGAGACATCCATGTGCCAACTTGAGGAATGGTGTTGGCGTGAGTTGTTAACAGAAGATCTTGTGGAGAGATTATAGGGATTCTTTTTTATTTGTTATTTGGTTTCCATTGATTATGGAATGCCAATAATTCTAGCCTAGATTTGTGTATGGTAATAACTACCTTCCTAGAATAGTTTTTCTCTATACATACTTTATAAGCATACTCTTATATTATGAAAGCATGAATGAATAGAAGGTGATACTTTTTAGCAATAATGACTTTCTTCTAGTGCTCTGGACTAGGGTAACAAGGATTATCTCTCCCAAACAACATTCTCTTTTTAAAAAGGCATCTAGGTTGTGGGTGGTTTGAGCAGGGCTCTAGTTTATCTACGTATCACACTCAACTATCGGGTGAAGACGAACTTGGATTAATGATTGGAGACTTGTAAACTAGATTCACTACTCATGGAATAACTACAAAAACTAACCTTGAGGTACATTCTCTTGATCTGCTGTGTATGTTTTTAATGAACTCCAACACATTGAGATCTTCATAATCATAATTATATTCAAGGCCATAGCACCTACAAAGGAAACAGAAAGAGCCAACAAAATCTACAAACCAAGAAAGGAAATAAAGCCACATAACTAGTTAGTACTTATCCAAAAGAGTCTCAGGACAACCCACTTCCTGGCAAGGCTTCTAGTCTGAGGAGATGGATGAATCCTTGGTAAGGATATCAACCTAGTTTTGATGCAAAGGTTGATGTTATACAGTAGGTTCTCGACCAAGTTCCTACTTGTAACCCCATAAATTCTATTATTCCTTCTCTCCAAATGGTATAGATGGTATTGGCTATCATCAACTTGCTAATTATAACATTATGAAGTCTTTCCCTCTAAAGCCAGAGAAGAACTTAATACGGTATATCCTAAGTAGTTCACCAGCCCCCATTGTATCTTGTTCTTTTGAAACAGATCGGAGGTCCAAGTTCTAGTTTAGTAACACTAGGAATGTTATCAGGAGTTATCACTACAAGAATATGGGCTTTTCCCAGCCATTTTTGACATGCTACAAAAAAAATCGCCGTAATATATAGGTTATCACGGCGATATTTTAATCGTTGCAAAAAATAACCCTGATTAGTGGCGAGGGGTGTCACTTACTTTATCCCAGCGATTTATTATGCATTTAGCGGTGAAAAACTTCGCTGCCATATATTAATCAATATTTGGGCGCCAAAATCGCGAGTTTATTTCCCATCCCGCCTGCGACTTATTCACTCTAACTTATTCCCATCTCGCATGCGATTTTTTCATCGCCAGCAAAATAATTAAATAACGGAAAACAACTTGTCGGCGATGAATAAATTGTTGTCATATAATTTCCCAGCTATTTTTTCATCGCCGGTATATAATTTTATCCTTTTGATATTATATGCCCGCGATGAAAAAATCGCTGGTAAATTATATGACAACGATTTCTTCTTCGCCGGCAAACTAATTAAATAATGGAAAACAACTTGCCGACGATGAAGAAATCCCTGTCATATAATTTCCAAGCGATTTTTCCATCGCCGCCATAGAATTTTACCCATTTGAAATTAGATATCGGTGATGAAACAATCGCTGGGAAATTATATGACAACGATTTCTTTATCGCTGCCAAACTAATTAAAAAATGGAAAATGATATCCTAGCGATGAAGAAATCGCTGTCATATAATTTCCCAGCGACTGTTTCATCGTTGGTATCTAATTTGAAAAGGGTAAAATTCTATGGCGGCGATGGAAAAATCACTGAGAAATTATATGACAGCGATCTCTTCATCGCCGGCATAGAATGTTACCTTCGAAATTATATACCGGGGATTAAGAAATCGCTGGGAAATTAGATGACAGCGATTTCTTCATCGCCGGGATATCATTTTCCATTTTTTAATTAACTTGCCAGTGATTAACAAATCGCTGTCATATAATTTCCCAGCAATTTCTTCATCGCTGCCATAGAATTTACCCTTTTGAAATCATATACCGGCGATTAAAAAATCGCTGCTATACACTTTACATGGCGATTTTGGATGTTCACGGCAGTATATCAGAAATGGCTGGATGGTACCGGCGATTGTGCGGCGAGTTTATAATCGCTGGAATAGATATTTGGCGGGGACTTTTATGATTTTCCCAACAATTTTGATTTGCCGGGAAAAGTGCCTTTTGTTGTAGTGTATATAACTTGCATACAACAAGAGCTTTATCTCAATGTAATACTCTATATATATATATATAATATAATATACTGACCAATGAATTAGTCCTTATTTTGTATCAATTCATAAGGAACCGCAGGCTTACAACCTATCATGATCATAAGTTGCTCTACACATTAATCCAACCAAATTCAAGGGAGTAGCAGTACTGCTCAGCCAAACTCAACTCGCTAAAAATCAAATTGAGCGCTTGATTTTTAAAATAAAATTTAATTTTAAAAATAAACATAAAAAAAGCGAAGGAACACTAATCAGATTTATAGTTCAATTTTTTTTACCTATATTTTAATATTTGAAACTAGGCCCAGCCCGATTCCGGTTTTCGGCCCGGAATCCGGATTTGAAAAACCGGATCAATCCGGTTCGGGTACCGGATTTTAAATCCGGGACTCGGGTTTAAAACCCGGTACTCAGATTTTATAAACTTAAAAAAAAACCCTAAGCACGGCCCCCACCCCCCCAAATTTAGATTTCCCTCTCTCTCTCTCTCTCTGCTTTGCGCTGCGAGCCTGCGATGCGATGCCATCAAATTTTAGTTTGCACCAGTTACACTAATATTCATGAAGAAGGAAGATGTGGAGATGAACGTTTCAGAACTGAAAAGGAAGCTGGTTTCTCTTGCATCAGGAGGAGGTGGAGCGATTGTTTACACTGGTGACTTGAAATGGACAGTTGAGACTACTTTTAATGAAAGAGAAGGAGGATTCTCTGGTGGAGAAATGTCAGATTATAACCCAGTTGATCATCTCGTTGCCGAAATAGGGAGGTTAGTCTCTAACAATGGTATCTCATAGACAAAGGTATGGCTATTGGCAACTGCGAGTTACCAAACATACATGAGGTGCCCAATACGGAAATCCCCTCTTGAGATACAATGGGCTCTTCAAGCCGTTAATGTTCCATCAGGTGGACTTGGTTTAAGTCTCCACGCTTACAGGTTATATATATCTTACTTTATATTGAATCTTAATGCCTTTATCCATTAACAGTATATACACACAATCCTCCATTGATGATCCCTTCTTGAAGCTTTGTGTTTTGAGTAGTTTTGGCCGGGTTCAATCAGTGTTAGCCTTTAGCCAGAACCACTGAGAAAAAGCCACGGGATTTCAACAGAATCCCGATTAACAGCTACTAAAAACATTAAAAAAAAAAAAAACGAGTTCAACCCGGAAACCGCAATCCGGGTTTTTTGAAACCCAGATTCATCCGGATTTCGGACCAGGTCTGATCCGGCTTAATCTGGATCGGGTTCCGAACCGGATTTGAGATCCGGGTTCCAGTCCTGGTGTACCCGAATTTCCGGGTTGGAACCCAGATGAACAGTCCTATTTGAAACCTTATCCAGTTATTCATGTTAACCCTAGACGTTGTTCTTCTGTCTTGAATGGAGTTTATGATATATATATATATATATACATATATTCTTCAATGAAAAATACTAAATGTACTTAAAAAAAATCTTGTTTTTCCACGTGTCAGTTTTTGATATACTCAAAATTGACAAGAAATTTGAAGTGTAATTGTAATAATGAAAATGAGCCTCGTAAGTATAATTATGATTAAAAATGCAAGTACAATAGCACTACTTCTCTCCCTTCAATGCCCTACGAATAATTAAGTGTTGTACATGGATCATATTTATTTATCCTGCCCCTGCCAATACGTAGACAATATTGATCATTAATACACAGGGTACGTACGTAAAGGCATTAATATTAATTGATTTGCTGAATGAAGCTTATTTCCTGAGGCTTAATTCGATCGCTTGGGCACGGTGATTTTAAATTATTGCAGTGAGAAGATCAGTATGAGAAGAGTAGTACTTGGTGATCCATCCTCTGATGATGTCAACCTCAACCCTTCGCTGCGTGACTAACCACTCTGGATCGCTTTGGTTTGCTCGACGTAAATCCAAGCAATGAGATCCTGCAATATGAAAATAGCAAATCCATTAAATGCATGATGTCTTATCTCTAGTTTGAGGTGTACATGATCATCATACTAACATGCCTTTTCTTTTCTTTCCTTTTTTATACATATAATGCGCCTAGCCCTCTTGAAAATTCAGCACATACCGTTAACTGTATAGACGGCAACAATACTATCTGATATGTCTTCAAGCACTCTGCAATATGGAATCAGAAACATATATATAAGGCTGTTTCCTTTTTAAATTTCTTGGTAACTGTTCATGACATCAAATTATATATAATAATTACCCGCCACTGCTATAAGGATCGCCGAGACCATTGGAGAAAATGATGTTGCTTCCGAACCTACTTAGAACCTGTTTTATATCCTGCAATTTGCATTAAAAAACACAGAATATTTGGTTTAATACTAGAAATATTGGAAACATTAATAGGGAAACCGACAAAATATATATTTTCAGGCAGAAGAAGTAATAATAGCAGTACTGCTCTTGAAAGTACTGTTTATAAAAGAAGAATAAAAAAAAGAATATTAAGATCATACGTACATGGCCTCCATAATAAGTAGTGACCCAATGAGGCCGAGGCGGTACACCATATTTGCTCAAGCATTGCTCAGTGAAGTGGCTTAGGTTAAAAGGTGAGGGCTGGAACATAGTATTATTGGTAATTCCTATGGGAATCACCATCTCACTGCATCTCTACATTAATGCACACACAAGTCATATATATATATGCTGAGAAAAAAATTCATATATATATATGCTTCAAATAGACTAAAATCAAATCATTATTAAAACAGGTATAAAAAGCAGTTAGAAATTAAATATTAATAGTCAAAAATAAATAATATTATTATTTTTACTCACAAGATATAATTAATATTGTCATTTTTCTGGTTTTTGTAAATATTAAGTATTTATTTATCGATTACATGTAAAAATATTTTACCTGCCATGCCCAGCCTACATCTGTTTCAGATAAATTTCGGGGTGCATTGATATAGCATGTTTCATTTGGAAAATATGCAACAACACCTGCAAATACTTTGTCAAGAATATCTGCTTCAGAAGGGGCTCCATCTATGGCGCCGCAGACGACGGTAACAGGATACTTTGGGGGACTGTTATATTGAGCTACTCTGGCATACATTGACACCAAATACTTCTTGAGAACAGAAGATGAGTATAGGGGACTGAAAAATAAAATAAAAATAAAAAGGAGTCATCACAAAATTAGTGGTATTGCTCTATTCCACTTTATTGATTCAAAGCAGCTGGTCATGAAAATTAAAGGTTATAATCTTTAATTATGTACTGGCAAGTCTTGAATATGTCACTAAGGGTAAGAAGACCATTAGGCTGAGATGCAACTTCATCGATTGCAGACCATGAATCTTTTATAGTTTGGTAGCAGGTCTCACTAGCTTCCTGCAGTACCATCCGGGGCATGACAACTTATTAATTACTGCAAAAAAACGAAATGGTAAAGGAAGAGAGAAAGAAATATATATCCAGATTGTTACCCTAAAATCCTTGGTGACAACAGAGTAATATGCATCTTGTGGTGTTATGTCATCAAAGTAAAGGATTGGAGCTGATGAAGCCAAGGCGCCAATGGCAACGTGAGGATATTTTAGCCGAAACCACGAAGCTAGCACTGAATATGATGATAGTGATTAGAAAAAGTGTTTTTTTTTTTTTAATAAATAAAAAAACTCTTATCTTTTAGAGTTTAGTTCATAGTCATGATTAAAGGAAAGAAATTTCACAGGGCCTACTTCCTCCATATGATCCTCCAATGACGATAACTGGCCGGAGAATATTGTGCTTGTAGTTGTTCCTTTAAATAGATGATGATTTCTGCATAATCTGCTATAGCTTGGGCTGAGTTGAAGTACCCGAGAGTGCTTGTATTTCTAAATGCTTCTGTTCTTGATCCGAATGGTATCGATTTCCCATAATATCGATGTTATCGAAAAGAATAATGATTTCTTGTTAGTTTCTCGACGAAGTTATAAAAAATACAGGTTTTGTATCTAAAGGTCGAAGAAAATTAAATTTAAAGTGCTTATAATTAATGAAGTTTCAGATCAATTGTAATTAAACTTACGTACTTCCATGTATACTAACAGAGCCTTAAACTCCGCGGCGTTATCAGCAAGAAATCCGACGCTGTACGTGATGATAGACTCATTCAATGGTGCTTCTGCGCCAAGATAAGCTAAAATTGGTGCGCTACTATTTGCACCATCCCAATACTTGTAATTGATCACATATCTTTGCTGAAAAGTGGAGTAGCTTTCAGGCATATAGTTGAAGTGATCAAGTCTTTGATTATAGTAAAAGGTTTCGAAGTCATCCGGAAGATTTGCGGAGAATACTGTTTCAGGATCTTGCAGAATTCCTCCAAGTGGACTGAGTGTAGGAATATCGAATATCGTTGTTGCAGTAGTAGTACTACTGAGAATAGAGGTTGAGACGATAAGAAAGATGATCAAAGGAAGCCATTGCAATGAAGATATTGGAGACTTCATGACAATAAACAAAGAAAAAGATTTCGGAGATTCGTTGTTTTAAGCTTCAATGCAAGCTAGCTAGTACGTATAACTATCCACGTCTTTATATATAAATATTTGTACCATATTCATGGTTGTTGCTTTTAGACTAAGATGAAGTGAGATTACTTCAATTAAAACGTGCGTAGATGGATTATTCTTATGATATCTTCTGATACCTTTAATTTGTAGTAGTGAAATGGTGTGAAACCATCATGTGTTCTAATACATATACACGAGCATGCATGCGTCTTCTCTTTGTAATAATACAAGGGAAACGAAAGTCATAGATCTAAGTGCCACAAGTAACGTGATGGGTCCAAATCGTACATAGGGTGGTAAAATACAACAATGGTTATGATCCAAAGCTCAGGCGGTATCTTAGCTCAGAGTAGCGATTGGTATCCTTTCTTCTTTGATTAGCTGGTTCTTGTGGCTCTACAGATATAATGCTCGCATGGAGAAGATCTTTGAAACCAGGGAGCATGTGTGTTTTAAAGTAAAAAATTTCTTATCCCAAATCCTTCACAATAGAATAAATAAACTTTTTATCAAGTGCTCAAAAGGTGTGATTTTGAAACAACTTGGATTGATGAAAATGTTTGTCAAGCAAAAGACGACTTAGATTTTGAAATGGATGCGACCAACTCACGAATATGCCAAACTTAATGTTGATAGAAGTAGTCTTGGGAATCTTGGAAAAAATGGAGGAGGAGGTATCCTTAGAAATGCGGATGGTCACATGATTTCTGATTTTGTCAGATTTTATGGCATAAACTCCAATAATAATGCTGAGATTAGGGCCCTCTCGGATGGCCTTAATTTTTGTGTTCAGAGAAATATTACGAATATCGAAGTTCAAACTAATTCTAAGTTGGTGGTCAAGTGGTGGGAGTAGGATGACCAAGTCCCTTGGAAGAGTTACATGTATTGGTATGAGGCTAAGTTGAAGGCTAGCTCGCTGGTGATGAGGATCTCCCATTCTTATTAGGAAACGAACCACGTAGCTGGCAAATTAGCCAAGTTGGGTACTAATGGTAATGACATTATCTTTGCTAATAAATATTGTCTCTCGAAAGACATCTTGGGAGCTGTTCGAATAGACTAAGTTATAGCAACTTCCCACATGTTTGCTTTCCTCTTATTTTGTCTTGTCTTTATCTTAACAGGGTTGTTTGGTTCTGTATGTAGGTAGTTTTTCTTTGTTTGTTTTACTCCATCTTATTAAGGTTTTACTTTGTCTTTATCTTGGTGTAATGTTTAACTAATTTTAATACTGGTTTTAATACCTGGGTTGAGATTTTATGATTATTTGTAACATTTAGGTGTTCTAGTTGTAACCACGGTTTTCCACCCTTATAGGCGAGGCTTATAAATAAAATTGAGGTGTATTCATCATTTTCTTAAAAAAAACAAAAAAGAAGTAATGCGATGGGTGGCACATATATACATGTTGCACACATAAGGAAACAAGGCGTAACGGGAAATTAAAAAAATAAAGAGGCCGGCTAATTACATGATAAAAGTATTTATTACAATACTGAAATGTTTATCCCATCGAGGAAAGTCACGAGAAAGGCTATTATTGTATTTTTATTTATTTAATGATTAAAGAAGTGTTTTTAAATGAGTTTATAATTTTTTTTAAATATTTAAAATGATTTAAAAAACGTTTGGAAATTAAACACACAAAATAGAAAAAGAAAAAATACATTTTACACTACTTCTCGATGGAAACTCTCGAGAACCCTCTCGATAGTCCTAGCAATTCCCATATAAGTATATATATATATATATATATCCACCAATAATCTCATGCTAGCTAGCTTGTTGCTTTTCTGCATTGAGGCACCGCCCACATGGGCATTTGGTCGACCTTGTTTTTTGTCACGCGTGTACCCATACAAATTAAACGTGTTAAATTAGGCAGCCGGACTAAGACTACTTATAATGCAGATTGATTATGACAATGCGACACATTTTGACAACCAACGAGATCACAATTCAGATACACTCCTACGTACGACAAGGAGGTTAATAAAAACAAAACATAAAGAAAATTTACTAAAAGACAAATTGATCACAAATGTTAATCAACTAGGACCAAGTTCGCAGTTTCATTTATAGATTTAATTATTTATATTATATATATTCAACATGTGAAACATTTAATTAAATAGACTAAAATATATAATCATGATTTGAACTATATTATAAGGACTCTAATATTTACCATGCATGCATGTGAGGTTATGACTTGTCTTAAAAACTTAAGTTGGTGGGAAGTAACAAATTCAATTATCTTTAACACATGATATATCTTGAGGATAAAGCTCATATATAATTCAAGTACTTGTGAAAATTTTCCAGGAAGACGGCTGGCTGTTTTTCTTATTTTTCTTATTTATTGTTTCTTACGCATTTTTCTTTCTCCCGGGTGAATGAATCACGTACCAAACTTTAGAAGACGGCTATTCATAATATTGTAAGAGCCAGAACTGGATTGTTCAATGTATCGTTTTAGGGCATAATGAGTTTTATAGGTATAGGAAGATCGAAGTCATGTCAAATTATTTATTTCGAAGAAAATGAAATTAGGGGTCTTGTCTATTTTTTGGGGTCTTGAAGAGGCGTGCAACACATTATATATAAGAAGTACTCTTATTAGTTGAGTGACAACTTATGGTCAGTTGAATGTAAATTTTTCTTAATTTTTTGTACATGAGGCTTCTCTTCTAAGGTTAATTCGAATTATCTCAAGAGATGCAAAATTTTCACAAGTCTAGATCTTTGCTCGTCTTACAGGTCACATCACTTTGTTATGATTGTATCTCTAAATCGCTTAGGAGGCTAATAGAGTCTCCTAAAATAATTCCACACTTTAAGATCAAGAGCTTAAAATGGTTGCTCTAGGAAATTTAGACAGAGAGGAGAGCTTTTATTTTGTATGTTACACTTTTTTTCACACTCTTCTAATTAACGTACGTAAAACTCTCATTTATAGAGTTTTCTAATGGGGTGGTTAATTAACTTCCCTAAAGTTAAGTACTAGTGAGTGGGAATTACTTAAATTTTAGTGGTGGGGAGTTAATTAACTATTTGTAACTTCTCTACCCATGTGGACACAACATGGGTGCATGGAGTACCCACTACTATCATTTTCCACTTGCCCATAATGGGTGCCATGCTCATTAATAATCTCCTCTTGAATTCTCAATCAATTATCTCTTATATAGAAAATGAAGCGTGTGACCTGATGAGAAGACAAATGGTAGGATTACTATATTAAGCTATCATCTTATTAACATAGTATATAACTCATAACATCTCTTTTATGCCCCAAACTATTTGATCTTACTAGATCTAGGGTCCTTAATCCTTCACACGTTTATACTCAAAACAATTCTTAAACTTATATTATATAATATGTTCATGATTATACTGAGTCAAAATAACATAATCGTCTGGGCTATGAGACATAAAATAACAAGTGAGAACCCAAACCAATCACTCCCTCATATGGTTGTCTATAGCACATATAGTATGAATGTATGTTACAGCAGAACTCCTACTCAATTGGACTTGTCACATTCAGGAATTTTAGTCTCGTTGCCAAAAAGGCTGTTTAACTTGAGTTTCTTAGCATAATTGCTCATTGCACTTGCCTACAATCTCACATTCCGCTTTATTTAAGTTTCATGAAGTTGCGTAAATACTTTATTTACGACTCTTGAAAGTCTCTTCTTAGCCAAGTTAAGACGACGTTTTTTAAATTTATCTTGAATGCTCCCAAGCATTAAAAAATTTACTTACTCAATTTCCAAGTGCCAAAGTAATCAGTTTGTCTCATTTTACTTGTTATTCAAGCACCAAGATGATAATCCACGTGAGTGGACTGATCTTTTCCTAGTGACATCTTTATAATGTGTGATTTTCACTTAGTATCAATTAACTTCTAATATGAGATAAACACAATCTCACTGATGTGATCGATATATACCAACAGTTTCAAATGTACAATAAAGTATAAGGTATCCTTAATACAACATATATTAAATCCGATGAAGTCTCAAACTTTTAACATGAGTTTGAAAAATATTTTATGCTAGTAGCATTAGTATGAGGATCAACTATCATCTTGTTAGTAGAGATATGTTGTAGGAGCACCTCACCTAGCACAACCAACATTTCAAATGTAGTGAAAATGAATATCTATATGCTTAGTTCTATTATAGTATTTGGAATCCTTGGTATATACCAACGCTGCCATACAATCAATATCTATATTAATAACTTTATCTGCAAGAGTCATAACAGCTAGGCGCTGAAAAAATCTCCTCAACCAAACAACCTTACACTTACCAATGATGACGACAAGGTCAAATAAGGGACTTTGTGCTGAGAAGGAGCATGTTGATAGCACAACAAGAGGGCATCATAAATTGGACTGAAAAAAAAGAACAAGAGAGGGACAAAGAAAGCTCAAACGAGAGAGAGAGAGAGAGAGAGAGAGAGAGAGAGAGAGAGAGAGAGAGAGAGAGAGAGAGGCAATGAGTCTTCCTGACTCAATGAGAGGCCACCTACAATGGCTCCTTAATAGTGGCAACGCGCGATGGGTAGAAGGGAGGGAGTGATTGTCGTTCGACACTACTCTAGCTAGGGGACTCCAATCTTCAATTTGGAAGTCACTTGGTGTCGCTCAAGCTGAGGAACTCGTTAACAACAAGAGCAATGTGCATCACTCAAAATCCCTAACCAACGCATGAGAGAGAGAGAGAGAGAGAGAGAGAGAGAGAGAGAGAGAGGACAAGTTTGTTGAGAGAGTGGGTTGGGCGTGAATTGAAGTGGCGTACGAAAGAGGGTGACATAGAAACGTGAGTAGTGGCAGGAGGAAGAAAACGTGACAAAGAAGGAGAGAAAGATATGGAATCGTGTGTAATGGAAGGGAAGGACCATCAATGCAGAGAAGGAGAGAAAATTGGGAGGAACTGATAGGGAGAGAAGAAAGAGATGGAAAGGGGAAGAAAGAGAACTACTAACACCCAAAACGAATCCATTTCCATAAGATGGGCTGGTTTCGTTTGGGCTTGAACTGGGTGTTACAGTATACCCCTTCGATTTGAGTTGAGCCTTATACTTGTCAATTGATCTATCTGTTGGTGCTTAAGTTTTAAAACATTTGTTTTCAACAAATTTATGCCTAGGTGGAAGATCAATTAACTCTCAAATTTGGTTCTTTGTTATAGTACTCATCTCATCTTTCATAGTAGCGAACCATTTATTTGAAGCATGTGAACTTAGTGCTTCCTCATAAGAAGCAAGCTTATCAAGGTCACATGGAGTACATATGAAAGATTCTCATTCAATCTCAAAATGAAGATAAGGAATGGTTCCATATTCGCTTCTATGTAACTGAGACTCTTGTGAGTCAATTTTTAGTGGTATACTCCCATTAGAAGGCAAGTCACTCCCACTATCTTTTGCGATTTTAAGATGTGATAATTCTCCACCCTTAGTAAAAGATGTTGTAACTTGCTCAAGTTCTTGCAACTCAAAAATTTCAAGATCTTTCTTTACTTCACTAGTATGAGAAAATCATTCTCAATAAATATGATATCACGCAACTTTATTTTTGTCATTTGTCCATTATGATGTTCACCATATATTACATAATCTGTTTGAGCTCTTTGAATATCTTATGAAGATATACTTATTTACTTTGGGGTCAAGTTTTCCATATCTTTGAATATCTCATTTTGCCTCGATCTGTGTCAGTGACACTTGTCATAATATTGTTGGGGGTGTCCAGCCATTGCTATTATTATTTAAACTCCTTTCTTCATATTTTTCTGTTTCTTGCCCTTGCATCCTCTTTCAAAATATTTTTTTTTTGTTATTATGGTACTTCTCTTCAAAACCCTAACTATTCACCTTTATTTCGATATATGCTGTCACCAATGGTGCCCTATAATACTTCTTGTTTTAGTTATTATGGCTCCTATACTTTAGCCCAAAGGGCATCACTTGGTAGCAGTTCAATTCACGATCTAATGTGAAAGAAGTCTTCTCTTGTTCGTCTGGGTTCATCTGAACTTGGTTATACTCCAAATAGGTATCCATGAAACTCAACATTCGATGTCCCTCAATGGAGTCAACTATTAAATCAATACGCAACAAGAGAAAACTATACTTTGGACACTCCTTGTTTAAGTAGGTAGAGTCAATGCATATTTTCCATTTGCCATTTGACTTCTTCACCAAAACCATGTTGGAGAGCCACTTTGGGTAGTGAGCCTCCCTAATAACCCGTAGCTAAGAGTCATTCTACTTCTTCAACTATTGCAGTGTATTTCTCGATACTAAATCTCCTTCATTTCTGCTAGCTCTTTTTGGCCTTGGTATTTACATAGAGGAGATATTTGATTACCTCATTGTCAATTCTGGACATGTCTTCATGGCTCCAAGTGAACACGTCTTTGTGTTCGATCAAGAATTTCTTTAACTGCTACCTTACTTCTCATCCCATTATGGTTCCAATCCTCGATGTTGCTTCAAGATAGTCTAGGTTCGGTGCTAAAACTCCTTCATTTCTATCAGATCTTTTTGGCCTTGGGGCTTACATAGAGGCAATGTTTAATTATCTCATTGTTGATTTTGGGCATGTTTTCATGGTTCCAAGGAACATGTCTTTGTGTTCAATCAAGAGTTACTTTAACCGTTACCTTACTTCTAAACCCATTCTAGTTCCAATCATCGTTGTTGCTTCAGGATAGTCTGGGTCTAGGGTTATAAGCTCCAGAGGTTTGTTCGCCTTTGTTTGTCTCGAGTTATGCTTGTCCCTTATTTCGACCTTGTGGTTCATAAGTTCGGGCGGTGGCGACAGTGGTGCTTCTCCAGGCCTGAACTTTTCATCACTTGTATGTCTCTTTCCCTATTTTTGAACTCCTGCATGTAGCATTCTTGTGCCAATTCTTACATGCCACACACTCGTCCTACCCTGCCTTTGTCAGGAATTTCATCTTCAGGTGGTAAATGGAGGTTACGACCTTCAAACTATTCAGGGTTGAGCACCCAAGAATGGTGTTGTAAGATGAGGAGGCCTTAACCACCAAAAAGTCAGTCATGGTGGTGGTTATGTAAGGCCCTTTCCCTACACACATAGACACTGTTATCACACCCATATGTTGGACTATATCCCTTGAGAATCCATTTAGTAGCGTGGGCGAAGGGTGCAGCCGACTTGGGTCAGTTCCCATATTTTTAAAGGCATCCCAATAAATGATATCGGCTGAGCTTCCATTGTCAACTAGAATTCTCGAAGTAGTGTAGTTGGTCACCAGTAATGTTACTACTAGTGCATCGTCATGGGAGTACTGGACCCCTTCGCAATCTTCATCACCAAAGGATATGGCAATCACCTTATGGTTCTTTGCTTGCTTTGGTGGCCTCTTTGTTGCGAATACTTCTTTGTATCTAGCCCTCTCAGCATGTGTCTTTTTGCTAGAAGAAGTGGGGCCACTTCTAGCAAATCCTCCTACTATTGTCTTGATCTTTCCCATGGGTGTGTTGTTCCTATTAAGGCTTTGGCGAGGAGCATCCTTAGAATTTCCCCATATCTTCCTTCTTCGTTTTGGCCTTTCACTTGTGTGCGGTCTTCAAGTTTGCTATGGCCTTTGGTTTGAAAATTATCCTCTTGGAGTTGAATGTTGGGCGACTAACCGCTCTAGCTCCCCATGCTCTCTCATTATATCTATCTTCTTTTTTAGGGAGTAGCAATCTTTTGTCCTATGCCCTTCCACTTGGTGGTACGTCCAGAAGCGACGATTTCTTCTATTTCAGTTGCCGTCACCCTGTGCATGCCCCTCACCTGATATCGTATTGGCTTTTTTTCACATTATCCTAAATTTTCCTGCCTCTTGCTTTTTTTGAGCAACGTTTTGCTTGCTCTAACATGGATCTCCTTGGGCAGTTAAGGCCCTGAGTGTATTTTTGCATTGACAAAGTCATTTGCCTTATCCATGAACTCCTGCAACATTATCAGAGTTTTTCTTGCCAACTCTACCATGAATAGGTTTAGGGGCTAAACGTCTCTTAGGAGGGCCGCTAGCGTAATCTTCTCATCTTGATCATCTGTTGTCATGTGCTCCTTGTTGAATTTGGCGAGATACACCTTCAAATTTTCGTCCTCCTACTATTTGACAGTCAGGGGGTATGCTGTCAGTTGTTTCTTTCTCTTGTTGGCCATGAACTGTGTTAAGAACTGCCCACAAAGCTCCTTAAAACTCTCCATAGAGCTTGGTTGCAAAGCTCCAAATCATATTCTAGCTACTCCTTTTAGAATCAAAGAGAATGTCTAACACGCGATTTCTTCGAGAAAGCCATAGAGAATCATGTGTGCCTTGAATATCTCCAAATGTTTGACAGGATCCTTAGATCCATTGTATAGTTTGATCTGTGGCACTTTGAACTTGGGTAGGAAGGGCACCATCATTATCTTAGTACTATAAGGCATGTCAGTACTGTTCAGTAGGTGGTCAACACATGAAGATGCACCAATCTTCTAGGCCATCTCCTCATACTTGTCCATCAGGTTGTGTAGATCTTGATGCATTTTCCTATTCTCCTCGTTATTGAAGTTCAACTTACTTGCGTTCTGCGAATTTACTTCATTTCTCTCAATGTATCTTGATGTGGCGTTCTCTACATATTTTTGCCTAAGAGCTTCAGTTTTGCACTGGAGGTTCTCAATTTCCAAAGTCATCCTCCTCAGCCTTTCCTCAATTTTTTCAAATATTCCCTCCTCAAATGTGACGCCCCCAACTCCCACGTACGGCCACGTGGAAGTCGAGACGTCGGGATGATGACAACACGGGTCACACATCCTATCGCTTAGTGCCAAGTGTGTGTACATGCAACATGTGTACAAAGAAAAACACGCGGCGGATAATAAAGTCATATAACTAAGTATTAGAATTTTTTTGTTTAAATACAAACCAGTTTAAAACACACATAAATAAAATATTACATGTTCAACACTTTCAAATCCAAATACATAACATCAAAACAAATGCAAATAAAGTCCATAGATAAGCATTCCAAATCAATACTCCGGCGGAGCTGCCTCCTTGGGCTCAACCTCCTCCTCCTCAACCTCTGCATCAAAATCTACGGTACCAAAAATGGTGCCGCAGGTAAGTAATAATCCAAACGCCATAAAATATAAATATATTAAACTCTACAACAATATGCATGAACGATGTCCAATGCACATGTCCCATAAACATATTTTTCCACACACGCCAAAAGTCCCATTTAGCCCAAAATATTTCCTTTAAACTTTTCCTCGCCATTATCCCAGATAATGGCCCAAAATCCAGGTCTTAAAACCATTTTCCACTTTTCCTTAACCGAATGCACCATGACCTCCCCTAGGGGTCATCTGCAAGCCCTGGCTCCCTTCGTCACACCACGGGTAATGACAATGCGCTTGACTTCGTAACAAGCGATGCCCAGTTCCGCGCCCCGCGCGTTCGTAGCCAAGCATCCTCTAGCCCCCGCTAGCAGAGGGGCCACGAAGTCGGTACGAGAGCGTTAGCATCCCGCCCGCTCCCGTTGTCGCCTAGCGACAACCAATGGGACATCACTCAGTATATTATGCTTCCGAGTGACCACAGGAGCTCCACCGAGATAATGCCCTGTCTCGGCTTAGGGTCATGATACACACGCACCCAAAAATCCATTTAACTCACGAAAACCCAATTTTCATTATATAACACATGGATATGCATGCACACTGCAATGCAAATAATATTACACAAATTAACCAACACTTTCCAAACATCCATAACAACCAAACAAGCAACTCCGTCCTCAAATCCATCCGACCCTCGACTCCTTGGATTCAATCTGGAATAACCAACCAGTCACAAATAATTATTGTAAAAGCAATAATATATTTAAATCTAAAATGAAGTTTGAAAAATACTTACAGCGCTATATAATAATTTTCGAAGGATCGGCGAGCAGCAAACGACGAATAGAAAGCAACGTAACAGTGTAAATACACTGTGGCCGTGGGTTGTAAAATATCCACTTTTAATTGGGGATAAACTAGGACTTGGGATTGGTAGGGAATAATTTAGGGGTGTTTATGAAGCTAGTGGAAGTGAAGCTTGGCTGTGGGATAAACGGCGGCTCGGATGGCGGTGAAACTTGGTGGGAATGATCACCGGCCGGAGGGGAAGAAAACTGGGTGGGTGGTGTGCCGCACGGTGGTCGGCGGCGGCGGGTCTGGGCGGAGAGAGAAAAACGAACGGAAATGGGTAGAGATAGAGAGTGTCGCGCGGAAGAAGAAGAACCAGCGGAAAAGAAAGGGAAAAAAGAAAGAAAAGAAGAAGAAAAAAGAGAAAGAAGAAAAGAAAAAGAGAAAAGAAAAGATGGAGGAAAAGAAATGAGGTCCAATCCTCACCCCTGGAGTCTAAAAACTGATCCAACGAAAACAACTTTAAAAGCAATAAAACCAAGAAAATATTTTAAACACAATATAAATCTAAAATATAATAAATAACTAATAAAAAATAACAACTAAATTTTAAATTCAAAGACTAGCTAAAATAAATTAAACAACAATTTAAACTCAAATAACAAATAAAATCCAATTAAAATCTGATAATTTAAAATAAAATAACTATTATTTTAATTAAATTAAAATACTCATTCAGTGAAAATACACGTAAAAACGGGGTATCACATCAAACCCTCGCCTTCTCAAACATAATGTCATCTCCTCTCGTTGCTACCTTCACCCTCCCTCTCCAAAACCCTCCTCAAACCCTAGCCTCCTCCTATCTTACCCTCAATTTTGCTATTTGCTTGATCGCAAATTACTTGAGTGCATTGTTGTAGGCATGTGAAAAGCATGTTGAAATGAAAGTTTCCATAGATGGTGCCAACTGTTATAGATGTATTTTGTATTCTTGCTAATGGATTCAACAACTGTGTCAAGAAAATAAGATGGGCTAAGTGTAGTAGGAGATATATCCGATGCCTAAGTTAGAATAGAGTGTGTGTAGTACTTCTATTCTCAAATGGTTTAGAAATTCCCTCTGGCGTGCATCTTAATCTTTATTTATACGGCCAAGTGCCTCATTTCAATTATTGCTGGACTGCTCATTAATTTAGGGCTTCAAGTTCGGTACCCCACTGGGAGGAATTGATATTCAGGTCGACGAATATCACGGGTGGGTATCACTCTACTTGCCCATTATGCTAATGAATCGCCATTAATAATGTACGGATTTGAATTCGATATTAGTGTGTTTTGACAGTACGTTGGGGTCTCTAGATTGCTGAGCTAGCGGGCTTTTGGTTTTGGGTTCGTGACTCGTGAGCCTTTGAGACGTGGAGTCTGGTCCGTCTCCTTCAAGGGAATATTTGACCTACATTGAGGATATAATGGATAAAAAATCTTCAGGCTTTGAGACCTTTCTCGAGAATAATTTATAAATAGATGGAATGGCTTCTGAAAATTTGAAAAAAAAGTGTAATTACTAGATTAATTTTGAATTTGCATGTAGGATCGGTCGAGTAGTTTTATTTTTATAGAACGTACGTTGATTTTAATTAGTATTTAATAATGGTTTGTTAATAAAATTATAAGCAAAGAAGTTTTTTGAGAAATATTAATATATATGTATTAATATTGATCTTGGTTGATTCGAGTTTAGTATATTCCAATTTATTTAATTCCCTAATTATATCATGAATTATAAGTGTCGTTTCACGTACATCATGAGGCGTTTACATGATCATGATTCAATAGTACGTACGTAGACATTAATAAAATACACATGCATACATGATACATGAAGGCATTAATTCTGACTGAAAGCGAGAAGATCAACGTAGTGCTGGGTGATCCATCCTTTGATGATCTTCACCTCCACCTCTCGCTGCCTGACCAACCACTCCGGATCAGTACTTTGATTTGCATGAAGAATATCCAAGCAATGAGATCCTGCAAATACTTAAATGATCAAAATTTGTAGACCAATTCATGATCAATATATATATATACACACACACAAACACGTATAGATTAAATTAATGGCATCGGCGGTCAACGATACTATCAGCTTTATATAAATGCTCTCAGCTTGAAATTTATAATGAGTTGACCAGCAGGAATACATACCGTTAACTGTATGGACGGCAACGATACTCTCTGATATGTTTACAAGCACCCTGCGCGCAGGAATCAGATCAAATATATTATATAAGGCTGTTAGAGTACTTGCAGGCTAGGGTCGATCGAGTAAAATCAACGATACTCTCTGATATCTTAAGATATCATGATGTTCATGATCATCATCAGATTATTTATGATTAATTACCCTCCGCTACTATAAGGATCTCTGAGACCATTGGAGAAAATGATGTTGCTTCCAAACTTGTGGAGAACTAATTTTATATCCTGCAATAATTTTCCATTAAAAAAACACAGAATATTTTATCTAATTAATACTCCAAATGATCAAACCAATACACACACACACATACATATAGGGCAACCAAAAAAATATTTGCAGACAGAAGCTGTAAAAATTAAGTAAAGATATATATACACACACACACACACACACACATACATGGCCTCCATAATAAGTAGTGACCCAGTGTGGGCGAGGAGTTACACCATATAAGCTTTTGCACTCCTCAATGAAGCTGCTTAGGTTAAAAGGTGACGGTTGGAACATAGTATTATTGGTAATTCCAATGGGTATCACCATCTCAGTGCACGTCTAAATGCAAAGACAATTAAAGTTATTTTCGTAAAATATAGAGACAAAAATCAATTACAATATTATCACAGCTTTCACGTAGGGGTCCAGGTACTGGAAGTTTTCAATTTTACATTAAATTAATACCATTTACCTGCCATCTCCAACCTACAGTTGTTTCAGATATATTTCGGGGTGCATTGACATAGCATGTTCTATTTCCAAAATAGGCAACAACACCTGCAAATACTTTGTCAAGAATATCTGTATCAGGGGGAGCTCCATCTATGCCACCGCAGACAATGGTAACCGGATATTTCGGTGGACTGTTATACTGAGCCACATGGCCATAAATCGACACCAAATAGTTGTTGAGCACATCAACTGAGTTTAGGGGACTGGGAAAAAAAAGAGTCAATATCACAATTAATATTAGCACTGATATTGTTCTTTTCACTTTATTGATGGTAAAAGTCCATTAATGTCTAATGTCTTTACGTACTGGCAAGTCTTGAATGTCTTGCTAAGGACAGAAAGACCATCGGGCTTAGATGCAACTTCATCAATTATAGACCACGAATTTTTTATAGTTTGGTAGCAAGTCTCACTAGCTTCCTGCACATGCAATATCGATCCCGAGTGAGGTAAAATAAGAGAAAAAGAAATAATACATGTATAATTCAGATGGTTACCCCAAAATCCTTGGTGACAATAGAGTAATATCCATCTTGTGGGGTTATGTCATCGAAGTAAAGGATTGGAGCTGATGAGGCCAAAGCGCCAATGGCAACGTGAGGATACTTTAGCCGAAACCATGAAGCTAGCACTTATCGATGAGCAAAATTATCAGAAAGGTACGTTAAAGGAATTCCAATCTACCAAAATTCAGTTCTTACTCATTATCAAAAGGAAATTAATTGAGCAATTCGTCACGTACTTCCTCCATATGATCCTCCAATTACAATTACTGGAGAATTTTGTGCCTGTAGTTTTTCCTTTAAATATATGATGATTTCCGCATAATCTGCTATAGCTTGGGCTGAGTTGAAGTACCCGAGAGTGCTTGCATTTCCAAGTGCTACTTCCCTGCTTGACCCCAATGGTATCGAGTCCCCATAATATCGGTGCTAATTAATGAAAAAAATAATGTTTTCTGAGTAACTAATTTAGTCGACACCCAAAAGCGAATTAAGACTCAGATAGATAGAATGTTGATTGCGTTTAAGTGTGTGTATGCATATATGTTCATGCGCCACGGCCTCGAAATAGAATTGTACGTACCTCTATGTATACTAAGAGAGCCTTAAACTCCGCGGCGTTATCAGTGAGAAATCCGATGATTCTCAGATCCCCATCCAATGGTGCTTCTGCACCAAGATAAGCTAAAATTGGTGCGCTACGATTTGCACCGTCCCAATACTTGGAATTGATCACATATCTTTGCTGAAAAGTGGAGTAGCTTTCAGGCATATAGTTGAAGTGATCAAGTGTTTGATTATAGTAAAATGTTTCGAAGTCATCCGAAACATTTGCAGACGATACTGTTTCATGATCTTGCAGAATTCCTCCAAGCAGACTCAGCCTAGGAATGTCGAATAGCGTTGTTGCATTAGTACTACTGAGTGCAGAGATGATAAGAAAGAAGATCGAAGGAAGCCATTGCAATGAAGATATTGGACATTTCATGATGATATCATTTGATATAAGTGTCTGTTTCAACGATTTCTCGCCTAAGAGAATATAATTGACAACCCACATGAATTCGATCCCCATATACACTCAAGAAATTAAAGACGTCCCTGCAGAATGGCTTTTTTGACTCGGTATTCTGTTATAATTGATGATGCTTATTGCTTTTCCCAATATATAGAGGGACATGGCCCACAAGCAAGGGGCTTAATTGGTCCTTGTTTTCTGTCACGCGTAAACCATATATCTTTTGGGCAATTATTGCCAGGTTCGCACCAGGAAAAGGTCTCCAATTACTGCTTTCTTTTTCATACTATGGAAATGGATGTTGATGAGTTCAGTTGGAAACGGATAGGAATAGGACTTTAAATTCTTCCTTTCCTGGAATTGATTTTCATATGGATGCTGGCCGGATATAAACATGAAAATCAATGTAATTTTTTACATCAAAGTCAATAATATTTAAAAACAATAGCACATCATATATGAGAACCCATTGGCAGTTTTCTGAAGCAGCATCAAAAATAGCTAGCCATATATGAAAACGCCGGAATCTCGGCCTCGATCCTGAGTTTCCAAGAAGCTTATTTATTTAAATTATATTTATATATATATTACCTTCCCTGGTAGGTTAAACTTGTCCTTAATAAATAGGTTTGACCTATATGTAAATTAAGATTTAATTAAATGGTATAAATTGTGACAGCTAGCAATATATATATGTGGCGTGATCTCGATCAGTTGTAAAAAGATGATCATGTTGTACGTGGTGATGATGGCAGTTAACATGCTACATCATTCAAATTAACGTGTTTGACAATTAATAGGCCAAGACTATTGAGATTGGGACATATTTTCATGACTAATTAGAACAAGAAAATAATTCTGGCACTCTCTCGTGAAGATTTTTTTTTTTTTTTTTTTTTTTAAAGGTTAAAAAAAAGGAACCTAATAAGCATGCGTGGTGAGGCAATATTTGAGGATAATGCTCATATATATATATATATATATATCTATTTAATTCATGGGTTTGATCTTCATGTTTTAAAAGCTCATGCGTTGACAAGATTCAAGGTTCAACACCTCATGGGTGCAAACAATTCTTTGGGGCTACACCCCCTGGTGAAAAAGCCAGCGATTTAACCAGTTCCGTGTAGGGAAACTTTCGAGGATGCGATGCACGGGACCGGGGTTTATTCTGTAGGGGTGGGTCCAAAGGGCCCTGCCTTGGAGAGGTTCCTCGACATAAAAAAAAAAAAAAAGGCTCATGCGTCGACATCATGTACTTAGTCAACACATTTATCACTTGTACGTGTGACTCATGATGATAATAATACATTTAATTTCATTATTATTATAAAATCCAATTTGATAATACAGTGTTACGTAATGTTATTTTAAGATTGATAAGTAACATATTATATATATATATATATGGTATAATTTGATTTGTAAGATAAATTTTAAAATTAAATTTTATAAATTAAATTTTATTATTTAAATAATATGGATAGTGTGTTAATCTACACATCGTCTTAATAATAAAATAACTCTTGGTAATATGTTGGGTGTATCATTATCAATTATTTATTGTTAATTTTGTTAAGCGTTTTGCTTTCCGCCCTATAAATGAACAATCAGATAGATTTTATTTTTTCTTTTTCTTATTTATTTATTTTTTGTTGGAGGGTCAAGCTATATAAGTACACAATAACATACATGGCATCTGTCTAATATTCTCTCTATGCGCGTAAATGGATATTATATGTAGAATGGAAAAAACAAATTAAAATAAACGAAGACTTAATAAGTCTCCAAATTATCATATATAGCTGCACGTTATATATATATATATATATATATATATATATATATATATATATTACAACAGGATTAATGTGCAAAGCACGTTTGTCTAATTGGGTGAAATGATTATTTTTTAGAAAATAATATATATTTCATAAAAAATTTTGATTTCAATTAATAATTTAAGGCATAGGAAAAAAAAATTTCTAGCAAATATTTGGGCATAATGTAAATTTTATTTTTTTGATATTTTAAATTCTTAATACAATTTTATGTACAATTCATATGCTAAGTAAAAAAATTTAAATAAAGCACGTGCTAGCTAGCTAGATCCACAAATACATAACAATGCATTTTTCCTCATTTGAAACCACAAAAAAGAATAAAACAAGAACCGAGGCCCAATTCATCTAGGCCTGAAATCAACCCTCCTCACCCCCTCTCTCTCTCTCTCTCTCTCTCTCTCTTTCTTGATTTCTCCATTATTTCTTGATATTAATTATTGCTTATTATTTGAATTGCTCTTTAGTTTAAATTCTTTTAATGTTGGGTTTTATTGTTCTATTTTATTAATATTTAGTTGTAGTGTTTTTATTTATCTTTTATCTATTTTATTATGCTTTTTTATTTTATTGAACCATTCTTTTTCGGATTGAGCTTATTTAGTGTGCTTTATCTTCTATTTTGGGCTCAACCCATTCTGTGTGTAAAGCCCAGCCCGCTTGTTGCATTTCAGAAAATGGCCCAACATATCTATTTATCATAAATCACAATTTTTTCAGAAAATGACACATATAAATATCCAGTCATTTAGTCACTGTAGGCGGGAATCACATGTGGGACTTACTATCATCCCTACAGCTTACACTGTAGGTGGGAATCACAAGTGGGATTTACCACCATCCCTACAATAGGCAGGAATCACAGGCGGGACTTACCGGCCACCTTCCCTACTTATCACCATCTCTATAGTTCATTTTTCCTTTCTTTCATTCATTTTAATCCGTTTATTACACATGCACCCAAAATCCTTTCTTAACACAAAAACTCAGTTTTCAAACATGACACATGAAAATACATGCAAACAGTATATTTAATGTCATGGCACATTACACATCAGATAAAATATACCAATCACAAATCCAAGTGCACAAACCTACAAACCAACTCCACAAATAAACTCATCCTCCAATTTAGCCCAAAACTCACATCTGACAACAACCACAATAAATTTTCCAACACTTCTTGGACCCAAGGCCCATCACAACCAATTAGACTACAGAAAATATGTTGGTGTAAAAATATATTTGAATCTCAAGAAAATCCTTTGGAAAATACCTTACAATGGCAGAAGGAAAATCTAGAAGATCAAGGGTGACACCAAAAGTGGCGGAGCAGTGGCAAAGCAGTGACTTCAAGTGTTGGCCGCGGGTCACAAAATTGAGAAATTCGAAGGGGAGCTAAATGAGGCTTGGGCTAGGCATGGAGGGGCTTATGGAGGTCAGTGGAGCGGATGGAGGGGGTTGGTGGTCGTGGGTGGTGGTGCATGGTGGAGATCAGGCCAAAGAAGTGAAATGAGAGAGAGAGAGAGAGAGAGAGAGAGAGAGAGAGAGAGAGAGAGAGAGAGGCTTTGTGAGTAGCAAATCGGGGCTGAGGGTGGCTGGGGTGTTCACCAGTGGAGGGAGGAGTAGCTAGCGGTGTGAGGTGGAGCCACGGTGGCACTGGGGTGGAGGAAAGCCGTGGGCTGCGTTGGTCACATGGAAGTAGGTGGCGGTGAGGTGGGGGTTGAGTTAATAGGTGGTGGGTCACTGGTGTAAGGTGATGTTGGTGAGGTGGACGGTGACAATCGGTGGTGCATGGTGGCGTGGTTGGGCAAAGTTGAAATACGGAGGAGAGATAGAAAGAGGGAGGTTGAACGGGCTGGGGGGAAAACAGAAGAAAGGAAAAAGAAAAAGGAAAGTAAATTAGATCTAGACCCTTCATCTCGGGGTCTTCAAAGTAATCCAACGAGGAGGATGAAAATGATAGTTTAAATTAAAAACATAGTGACTAAGTAAAATAAAATAGTAAAACCCAACAATAAAAATAATTTAAAATAGAGAGACATTTAAATAATAAACAATAATTAATATTAAGGAAAAAACACATCGAAATAAATTTCACACTTAGACATTATAAAATAATACAACAAAATTCATATTAAATTTAAAATAAGAGAACCAATAATAATAATAAATAAAAGAATTCTTTAATTAAAACACAAAAAAATACAGAGTATCACACCAAGTTTCCCATATCTTTGAATATCATTGAATATCTCATTCTGCCTCTGTGTCAGTTACACTTGTCGCGATATCGTTGGGGGATGTCCAGCCATCGCTATTATTATCTAAACTCCTTTCTTCATATTTTTCTATTTCCTGCCCTTGCATTCTCTTTCGAAACCTATATATATATATATATATATTTTGCTGTGGTAATTCTCCTAAAAACCCTAACTATTCACCTTTCTTTTTATATATGTTGTCACTAATGCCATCAAGAGTTTCTTTAACTCCTGGCTTACTTCGGATCCCATTCTAGTTCCAATTCTCGGCATTGCTTTAGAATAGTCCAGGTTTAGTGCTAAAACTCCTTTGTTTTTGTTGGATATTTTTGGCCATGGGGCTTACACAGAGGCAATGTTTGATTATCTCATTGTCGATTTTGGGCATGTCTTTATGGCTCCAAGTGAACATGTCTTTGTGTTCTATCAAGAGTTGCTTTAACTGTTACCTTACTTCTAATCCCATTATGGTTCCAATCTTCGTCGTTCCTTTAGGATAGTCTGGGTCCAGGGTTATAAGCTCCAGAGGTTTGTTCACCTCTATTTGTCTCAGGTTATGCTCATCCCTTGTTTCAACCTCGTGGTCCATAAGTTCAGGTGGTAGCGTCGCCAGTGCTTCACTAGGCCCCGAACTTTCCATCATTTGTACGTCTCTTCCCTTGTTTTTGAACTCCTAAATGTAGCATTCTCGCACCTATAATTGCTCACAGCGCACTTGTCCTACCCTTGCCTCTATTAGGAACTTCATCTTCAGGTGGTAGGTGGAGGTTATAGCCTTCAGGTGATTCAAAGTAGGGTGCCCAAGAATGTCATTGCAAGATGAGGGGCCTTAATCACCAGAAAGTCAGTCATGGTGGTGGTAGTGTAGGGCCCTTTCCCTGCAGACATTGGTAGTGTTATCACGCCCACATGTGGAACTGCATCCCTCAAGAATCCTTTCAGCGGCATGGGCGAGGGGCGCAGTTGGCTTGGGTCAATTCCCATTTTTGTAAAGGCATCCCAAGAAAGGACATCGGTCAAGCTTCCATTGTCAACTAGAATTCTCTGGGTAGTGTAGTTGGCCACCAGTAATGTTACTACTAGTGCATCTTCATGGGGGTACAGATATGGCGATTGCCTTTCAGTTCTTTGTTTGCTTTGGTGGCCTCTTTGTTGCGAATACTTCTTTGTATTTGACCCTTCTAGCAAGTGCCTTTCTATTGGAAGACGTGGGGCCGGTGAATACTTATACTATGTCACAATCTCTCCCAAGGGTGTGTTGTTCCAATTAGGGCTTTGGCGAGGAGCATCCTCAGGATTTCCCCTTATCATCCTTCTTAGTTTTGGCCTTTCACTTTTGTGGGGTGATTTGTTGTCATGTGCTCCTTATTGAATATGGCTAGATATGCCTTCAAAACAAAGGTATGTTGCTAGTCTCTTCCTTCTCTTGTTGTGACGCCCCAACTCCCCCCATGTACAGAAAAGTAGGAATCGAGGTGTCGGGATGATGACAACATGGGTTACACATCCCAACAATAAGTGTCTAGTGTGTGTACATGCAGAAAGTGTATAACAAAAATGCAGCAGATAATTAAAAGTTAGCCAACTAAGTACCAGAAATTTAAATACACACAAAGTAAAATAAAAGTATTTCAAAACATTATACAGTTATCCAGCGAAAATAAAGTAAAGACCAATATTTACATAACCAAAAAGTGATACATAACCCACAAACCAAAGTGACCACATGTCACTCTCCCGGTGGAGCCGCATCATTATGCTCTACATCATCATCTGCATCAAAATCCACGATACCATGAAACGGTACTGCAGGGTATCAAATACCATGAGATTATGAGTTTCAGTAAGTAATCGACCAAACAGTCTAAGAGATAAAATATATTAATGCATCTAACAAACATGCGTGTACACAAAGAAACATGCATGTGACCCCAAACCATTTCCCAAAAAATAACCACTCGCCATTTTCCCTGAAAACGGTGCAATCATAAAATCCACCATTTTTCCAGAAAATGGTTTACATATCCAATTTGTGATACCCCATTTTTACGTGTATTTTCACTGAATGAGTATTTTAATTTAATTAAAATAATGGTTCTTTTATTTTAAATTATCGGATTTTAATTTAATTTTATATGTTGTTTGAGTTTAAATTGCTGTTTAATTTTAGCTTGTCTTTGGAGGACATAGTCTTTTTGCATTTTGGTGAGTTATTAGAGTGCATGCGGAAGCATGATTTTTGGAGATAATTAGGTATTCAAATTTTGTGCTGATTTTGGGAAATTAGTGGTGACTTGAAGTTTTAGTAAGAAGTTAATAATTTGGTTGTACAAATTATGCTGATTGGTGGTTTATTTTGGAAGTGACTATTAGGTTACCAAGATATAGTATAAAATGAAGGTTTGGAGGTTATAGCACAGGAGTTGATTGAGGTTAACACAGTTTATTATGGAAAGATACTAATTGTTGGAATTTACTTGGGTGCGGTTTTGAAGTTCTTGTGGATATGGTGATTTCGGTTTACGTGGCCGCTTTAAGAGTTCTAAACGTGATGCGTCTCTGGGAGATTAGTGCGAATATGATGGAGTTGCTTATAGGAGTATATTTGGGAAGAGCATTCCTCATGCTTGTTTGGGGATGGTTGATTGTATGATTTTCTCAAATATACTCTGAGTGTTATCTTGTATTCTGCTTAGCGTCGATGTTTGACCTTACAAATTTCGAGGACAGAATTTATTTTAAGGGGGGGAGGATGTGATACCTCGTTTTTACGTATATTTTCACTGAAAGAGTATTTTAATTTAATTAAAATAATGGTTCTTTTATTTTAAATTATTGGATTTTAATTTGATTTTATTTGTTGTTTGAGTTTAAATTGCTGTTTAATTTATTTTAGCTTGTCTTTGGATTTAAAATTAAGTTGTTAGTTTTTATTAGTTATTTATTATATTTTAATTTTATGTTGTGTTTAAATTATTTTCTTGGTTTTATTGCTTTTAAAGTTGTTTTCGTTAGATCAGTTTTTGGACTCCAGAGGTGAGGATTGGACCTCATTTCTTTTCCTCCATCTCTTCTTTTCTCTTTTTCTTTTTATTCTTTCTCTTTTTTCTTCTTCTTTTCTTTCTTTTCCTTCTTTGTTTCCCGTTTCTCTCTGGCTCGCGCGACACACTCTCTCTCTCTCCATTTCTGTCCGTTTTCTCTCTCCACCCAGACCCTCCGCTGCCGGCCGCCGTGCGGCACACCACCCCCACCAATCTCTTCCCCTCCGACCGGTGAACCACCCCACATATTTCCACCGCCATCCGAGCCGCAGTTTAGTCGGAATAGCCTCTCCAAGCAGAACGGCTTTTGCACCGATCTGCCGCCGTCGCTCCACCTCCAGCCACCACCTCTTCACCACTTCATCACTGACTCCTTACCATCCTAAACCACCCATTTCCGGCCTCGATCCATTGCCGGAGTAGCCCCCATGAGCTAGTTTTCCGATTTGGGTATTTCAGCCTCCTACCGCCGTTTTCGCCGCTACTCACGGCCAACCTTCACTTCCACTAGCTTCATAAACACCACTAAGCCATTCCCTATCAATCCCGAGTCTTGGTTTGTCCCCGTTCAAAAGTGGGTATTTTACAACTCACGGCCACAGTGTATTTACACTATGACGGTGACATTGCTTTTTGTTTGCCGTTTGCAGCTCGTCGATCCTTCAAAAATTATTATATAGCACTGTAAGTATTTTTCAAACTTAATTTTAGATTTAAATATATTATTACTTTTACAATAAATATTTGTGACTGGTTGGTTATTCCAGACTGAGTCCGAGGAGTCGGCGGTCGGATGGATTTGAGGACGGAGTTGCTTGTTTATTTGTTATGGATGTTTGAGAATTGTTGGTTAATTGGTGTCGTATAATTTGCATTGCATTGTGCATGCATATGCATGTGTTAAATATTGAAAACTAAGTTTTCAAGCGAGAAATGTTTTTATGGTATATGTGAACGATTGGATTGATTGGTTTGAGTCAGAGGCACGTGTGGGGATGGTGGTAAGCAGGGATGGTGGTAGAATCCCGCCTGTGATTCCCGCCTATGGTGCACACGACGTAGGGATGGTGGTAAGCAGGGATGGTGGTAGAGTCATGCCTGTGATTCCTGCCTACGGTGCACGCGTAGGGATGGTGGTAGAGTCCTGCCTGCGATTCCCGCCTACAGTGCTCTGATGGTTTGGTTAATGGGCCATTTTCTAGGAAAATGAAAAGGGCGAGATTGGTTTTTGGGCCATTATCTGGGATAATGGCGAGGATATGTTTAAAGGATATATTTTGGGCCAAATGGGATTTTGGCATGCATGGTAAAAATGTGGATTTTTGAGACATGTGCATTGGGCATCTTTTCATGCATATTGTAAAGTTTAATATATTTCTATCTTATGGTGTTTGGATTATTGCTTACCTGCGGCACCAATTTTGGTACCGTAGATTTTGATGCAGAGGTTGAGGAGGAGGAGGAGGAGGAGGAGGAGGCTGAACCCGAGGAGGTGGCACCGCCATAGTTGTGACTTGGAGTTGCTTATGTTTGAATATTATTTGTATTTGTTTTTATGTTATGTATCTGGATTTGAGATAGTGTTGAGCTTGTAATATTTTATTATGTGTATTTTAAACGAGTTTGTATTTAAACAAAAATTTTGGTACTTAGTTGTAAGACATTTATTATCCACTGCGTTATTTATTTGTACACATGTTGCATGTAGACACACTGGGCACTTAGCGATGGGATGTGTGACTCGTGTTGTCATCATCCCGACGTCTCAATTTCCACGTGGCCGTACCTTTTTGACTGGAGAACACATTTTGGGAGAGAAAAACACATTTAGAAGAATTCAAATCATCCGTTTTGAAGAGGGAATTCCACATATTGCACGTACGTTGGAATCATACACAGCACAGACGGGAGAAGTCTTGAATCAATTCCTTGAGTTTTTGAAGACGAGTTGTGGCTGTAAGGAGTATTTTTCAGCGTTTATTTTCTTCTAATATTCTCAAAACAATTATGGTGAATTCGTTTATGTTGAATTCAATTTCTAATATGAGCTAAATTTTATTTACTCTAGGAAAACGATGTAACCTAATTCCGAACTATGCTTGATTGTCTATGCTAATTTAAGGCGATTCTCTCTTTGTTTATCTGATTTATTCTGAATTTATTGCTTCTAATTAACTGGCCATTGATTAGATGATTTTTAATCTTGTGATTTGCTATCGAAAGAGGGAATCATAGGGTAGATCTTGAATATTTCAGCATAGGTAAGTATAGAGATCGAAAGACTTGTATGAACCTATGTAGTAATTAAATTATTGGTATTATTGTGTTCTTGATTATTTACTTTGCATATTTTTGTGTGAATTGATGAACAAGAATAATTTCCAATTGACTATCGAAAGAGGCTTTTGGATGAATTAGAGATTTGCTAATAGACAAAAAAAAATTAAATTAAATTAGTTGGATGAGAAAAGCATAGTGAAGAATTAGGTGAAATCGGTTTCCTAGAAGTTTTCTTTCCCATTAATCTGATTTTCGAGCGTCAGTTTTATTTCATTTGCATATTTCTCTTGAGTAAATTTTAGTTTAAATTGCAACTACGGAAATCTTAGTGATTCCTCTAGATAAAATCGAGATTAGTATAATTTTGGTATTTGGCATAAGTAAGGTACCAATCCCTGAGGACGATACTCTTCTTACAACTTTATTATAAAACTACGATACTGTGCACTTGCAGTTTTGCACCGATCATGGTGCCATGTAAAATGGGTGCGTAAGTCCTCAGACCATGCCGACCCTAAACACCAAAGACAAGCTTAAGTAGCTTGTGGTGCCATGTAAAAAGGGCATGTAGGTCCTGACCACGCCGACCCTAAACACCAAAAACAAGCCTGAGCGGCTTGTGGGGCGATGTAAAAAGGGCGTGTAGGTCCTCAGACTAGGCCGACCCTAAACACCAAAAACAATGTACAAAGGGCATCTAGTTCCTCAGACCATGCCGACCCTAAACACCAAAGACAAGCCTAAGCAGCTCCTGGTGCCATGTAAAAAAGGCACGTAGGTCCAGAGACCACACTGACCCTAAACACCAAAGACAAGCCTGAGGGGCTTGTGGGACAATGTAAAAAGGGCGTGTAGTTCCTCAGACCATGCTGACCCTAAACACCGAAGACAAGCCTAAGTAGCTTGTGGTGCCATGTAAAAAGGGCTCGTAGGTCCTCAGACCATGCCAGCCCTAAACACCAAACACAAGCCAAAGCAGCTTCTGGTGCCATGTAAAAAGGGCACGTAGGTCCTAAGACAACGCCGACCCTAAACACCAAAGACAAGTCTGAGGGGCTTGTGGGACAATGTAAAAAGGGCGTGTAGTTCCTCAGACCACGCCGACCCTAAACACCAAAGACAAGCCTCAGCAGCTTGTGGTGCCATGTAAAATGGGTGCGTAGGTCCTCAGACCATGCCGACCCTAAACACCAAAGACAAGCCTAAGTAGCTTGTGGTGCCATGTAAAAAGGGCATGTAGGTCCTGACCATGCCGACCCTAAACACCAAAAAGAAGCTTGAACGGCTTGTGGGGCCATGTAAAAAGGGCGTGTAGGTCCTCAGACCACGCCGACCCTAAACACCAAAGACAAACCTAAGCGCCTTGTGGTGCCATGTCAAAAGGGTGCATAGGTCCACAGAGCATGCCGACCCTAAACGACAAAGATAAGCCTAAGTAACTTGTGGTGCCATGCAAAAAGGGCACGTAGGTCCTTACACCACGCCGACCTTAATCACCAAAGACAAGTCTAAGCGGCTTGTGGTGCCATGTAAAAAGTGCGTAGGTCCCCAGACCATGCCAACCTTAAATACCAAAGACAACCCTAAGCAGCTTGTGGTGCCATGTAAAAGGGCGTGTAGGTCCTCAGCCCACGCCGACCTTAAACACCAAAGACAAGCTGGAGTGGCTTGTGGGGCCATGTAAAAAGAGCGCGTAGGTCCTCAGACCACACCGACCCTAAATACCAAAGACAAGCCTCATCAACTTGTGGTGCTATGTAAAAAGGGTGCGTAGGTTCTCAGATCATGCCTACCCTAAACACCAAAGACAAGCCTAAGTAGCTTGTGGACCCATGTAAAAAAGGCACGTAGGTCCTCAGACCACGCCGACCCTAAACACCAAAGGCAAGCCTTAGCAGCTTGTGGTGCCATGTAAAAAGAGCGCGTAGGTCCTCAGACCACACCGACCCTAAACACCAAAGACAAGCCTGAGTGGCTTATGGGGCCATGTAAAAAGGGCGTGTAGGTCCTTAGACCATGCCGACCCTAAATGCCAAAGACAAGCATCAGCAGCTTGTGGTGCCATGTAAAAAGGGCACGTAGGTCCTCAGACCACGCCAACCCTAAACACCAAAGACAAGCCTAAGCGGCTAGTGGTTGCATGTAAAAAGGGCGCGTAGGTCTTCAGAGCATGCCAACCCTAAACACCAAAGACAAACCTAAGAAGCTTGTGGTGCCATGTAAAAAGGACGCGTAGGTCCTAAGACCACGCCGACCCTAAACACCAAAGACAAACCTTAGCAGCTTGTGGTGCCATGTAAAAAGGGCGTGTCGGTCCTCAGACCACGCCGACTCTAAACACCAAAGACAAGCCTTAGCAGCTTGTGGTGCCATGTAAAAAGGGTGCGTAGGTCCTCAGACCATGCCGACCCTGACACCAAAGACAAGCCTATGCAGCTTGTGGTGCCATGTAAAAAGGGCGTGTAGGTCCTCAGACCACGCCGACCCTAAACACCAAAGACAAGCCTAAGCGGCTTGTGGTGCCATGTCAATAGGGTGCGCAGGACCTCAGATCATGCCGACCATAAACACCAAAGACAAGCCTAAGTAGCTTGTGGTGCCATGTAAAATGGGCATGTAGGTCCGCAAACCACGGCGACTGTAAACACCAAAGACAAACCAAAGCAGCTTGTGGTGCCTTGTAAAAAGGGCGCGTAGTTCCTCAGACCACGTCGACCCTAAACACCAAAGACAAGCCTCAGCAGCGAGTGGTGCCACGTAAAATGGGTACGTAAGTCCTCAGACCACGCTGACCCTAAACACCAAAGACAAGCCTAAGTAGCTTGTGGTGCCATGTAAAAAGGGCGTGTTGGTCCTCAGACCACGCCAACCCTAAACACCGAACACAAGCCTAAGCAGCTTGTGGTGCCATGTAAAAAGGGTGCGTAGGTCCTCAGACAGTGCCGACCCGAAACACCAAAGACAAGCCTCAGCAGCTTTTGGTGCCATGTAAAAAGGGTGCGTAGGTCCTCAGACTATGCTGACCCTAAACTCCAAAGACAAGCCTAAGTAGCTTGTGGTGGCATGCAAAAAGGGCATGTAGGTCCTTAGACCACGCTGACCCTAAACACCAAAGACAAGCCTAAGCGGCTTGTGGTGCCATGTCAAAAGGGTGCGTAGGTCCTCAGACCATGCCGACCATAAACACCAAAGACAAGCCTAAGTAGCTTTGTGGTGCCATGTAAAATGGGCACGTAGGTCCTCACACAACGCCGACCTTCAACAACAAAGACAAACTTGAGCAGCTTGTGGTGGCATGTAAAAAGGGCGCGTAGGTCCTCAGACCACGCCGACCCTAAACACCAAAGACAAGCCTCAGCAGCGAGTGGTGCCATGTAAAATGGGTACGTAGGTCCTCAGACCACGCCGACCCTAAACGCCAAAGACAAGCTTAAGTAGCTTGTGGTGCCATGTAAAAAGGGCGTGTACGTCCTCAGACCACGCCGACCCTAAACACCGAAGACAAGCCTAAGCAGCTTGTGGTGTCATGTAAAAAGGGTGCGTAGGTCCTCTGACTATGTCGACCCAAAACACCAAAGACAAGCCTAAGCAGCTTGTGGTACCATGTAAAAAGGGCGTGTAGGTCCTCAGACCACGCCGACCCTAAACACCAAAGACAAGCCTAGGCGGCTTGTGATGCCTTGTAAAAAGGGCGCGTAGTTCCTCAAACCACGTTGACCCTAAACACCAAAGACAAGTCTCAGCAGCGAGTGGTGCCATGTAAAATGGGTACGTAGGTCCTCAGACCACGTCGACCCTAAACACCAAAGACAAGCCTAAGTAGCTTGTGGTGCCATGTAAAAAGGGCGTGTAGGTCCTCAGACCACGCCGACCCTAAACACCGAAGACAAGCCTAAGCAGCTTGTGGTGCCATGTAAAAATTGTGCATAGGTCCTCAGACTGTGCCGACCCTAAACACCAAAGACAAGCGTTAGCAGCTTTTGGTGCCATGTAAAAAGGGTGCATAGGTCTTCAGACTATGCTGACCCTATACTCCAAAGACAAGCCTAAGTAGCTTGTGGTGGCATGCAAAAAGGGCATGTAGGTCCTCAGAGCATGCCGACCTTAAACACCAAAGACAAGCCTAAGCGGCTTATGGTGCCATGTGAAAAGGGCGTGAAGGTCCTCAGACCACGCCGACCCTAAACACCAAAGACAAGCCTAAGCGGCTTGTGGTGCCATGTCAAAAGGGTGCGTACGTCCTCAGAGCATGCCGACCTTAAACACCAAAGACAAGCCTAAGCAGCTTATGGTGCCATGTAAAATTGGCACGTAGGTCCTCAGACCACGCCGACCCTAAACACCAAAGACAAACCTGAGCAGCTTGTGGTGGCATGTAAAAAGGGCGTGTAGGTCCTCAGACCACGTCGAGCCTAAACACCAAAGACAAGCCTCAGCAGCGAGTGGTGCCATGTAAAATCGGTATGTAGGTCCTTAGACCACACCGGCTGTATTCGCCAAAGACAATCCTAAGTAGCTTGTGGTGCCATGTAAAAAGGGCGTGTAGGTCCTCAGACCACGTCGAGCCTAAACACCAAAGACAAGCCTCAGCAGCGAGTGGTGCCATGTAAAATCGGTATGTAGGTCCTTAGACCACACCGGCTGTATTCGCCAAAGACAATCCTAAGTAGCTTGTGGTGCCATGTAAAAAGTGCGTGTAGGTCCTCAGACCACGCTGACCCTAAACACCGAAGACAAGCCTAAGCAGCTTGTGGTGCCATGTAAAAAGGGTGCGTAGGTCCCTCAGACTATGCCGACCCCAAACACCAAAGACAAGCCTCAGCAGCTTGTGGTACTATGTAAAAAGGGTGCGTAGGTCCTCAGACTATGCCGACCCTAAATTCCGAAGACAAGCCTAAGTAGCTTGTGGTGCCAGGCAAAAAGGGCATGTAGGTCCTCAGAGCTCGCCAACCTTAAACACCAAAGACAAGCCTAAGCAGCTTATGGTGCCATGTAAAAATGGCGTGTAGGTGCTCAGACCACGCCGACCCTAAACACCAAAGACAAGCCTAGGCGGCTTGTGGTGCCATGTCAAAAGGGTGCGTAGGTCCTCAGACCATGCCCACCATAAACATCGAAGACAAGCCTAAGTAGCTTGTGGTGCCATGTAAAATGGGCACGTAGGTCCTCAGACCACGCCGACCGTAAACACCAAAAACAAACATGAGCACCTTGTGGTGCCATATAAAAAGGGCGCGTAGGTCCTCAGACCACGCCGACCCTAAACACCAAAGACAAGCCTCAGCAGCGAGTGGTGCCATGCAAAATGGGTACGTAGGTCCTTAGACCACGCCAACCCTATACACCAAAGACAAGCCTAAGTAGCTTGTGGTGCCATGTAAAAAGGGTGTGTAGGTCCTTAGCAGTTTGTAGTGCCATGTAGAAAGGGTGCGTAGGTCCTTAGACTATGCCGACCCTAAACTCCAAAGACAAGCCTAAGTAGCTTGTGGTGCCATGCAAAAAGGGCACGTAGGTCCTCAGAGCACGCCGACCCTAAACATCAAAGACAAGCCTAAGCAGCTTATGGTGCCATGTGAAAAGGGCGTGTAGGTCCTTAGACCACGTCGACCCTAAACACCAAAGACAAGCCTAAGCGGGTTGTGGTGCCATGTAAAAAAGGCGCGTAGGTCCTCAGACCACGCCGACCCTAAACACCAAAGACAAACCTTAGCAGCTTGTGGTGCCATGTAAAAAGGGTGCGTAGGTCCTCAGACCACGTCTACCCTAAAAAATGCAAAAGGCAAGCCTAAGCAGATTATGATGCCTCGAAGAAGAGAAGAATTAAAAGGGCGCAATAGCCTAAGCATTCAAACAGAGCAAATCCGAGTCTATATTATTGAGCAAATTAGAGTCCATTGTACAAAGCGAATCAATGTCCATTATTACAAGTATACAAGAAATAAATAGGAACAACAAAGAATTATCCACATTCAAATATACAAATGGCAACAATGGTCAAGCGGCATTGTCAGGCGGGAAAGCTGGAGGCAAATTTATGAAGGCATCAGGTATTTCTTCTCGCCCAAACCGGTCAATCGTGTGGCGGGCAGTTTCCTCAGGATAGAACAACTCCAAGTCTAGAGTCTTGAGATTGGTGGCAGGATCAACCAGGAGACGGTTCCTCAGCCTTAGAATACCACAACCATGCCCATAAGCAATGGCATCGTCCCTTGCGGTAGGGACGTGGGCCAATTGGGCACGGAGCTTTTCAACCTCCTCCAGAGCAGCAGTCAGCTCCCCCACCTTCTCAGCCAGACTTCGCTGGCAAGCTCAAAGGGCCAAATTTGCCTCCCAAATACTCTCCTCAGAGGACCTGCAGCGGTGTTGAGAATGGGCCAGGTCTCCACGAAGGGAAGATAGTGCCTCATCACGGGCGACGAGCTCGGATCTCAAGCAAGAGCACTCAACCTTAAGGGCCTCATGAGCGTCTGAAAGTTGCAGCTTGACCGAGTCCCTCTTAGAGCGGAGAATGGACAAGGCAAAGTCATCTTTGACTTTGACCTCATTTGCTTGGTGGATAGCCTCTCGCAGGTCTAGGACTTTAGCCTCACGTAGCTCGAGGTCGCCTTGCAAGGAGTGGGAGTAACCCTCAGACTGCTCTAATAGGGACTTCAACTCCTCCTTATCCTTAGCCAAGGCTGCCAACTCGGCTCTGTCTGCTTGCCACCTCTCGGATGCTCGCTTGGCTATGTAGCATAGCTGGCACCGCTCTCTAACCTCCTCCTCAAGGTAGTAATGGTCAGCTACTATCCACGCCGCCAAATCGTTGATGCCCTGCAAGAAGAAAAACAAGTAGTGAAGAGAGGCGAAGATATAAAAGGGGTGTATGCCAAAGGGGACGAAAGGAATAATACTTCAGAAAGCCAACTTTTCAAATGGCTAGCCATCTGGGTAGTGGCCTCAGCCTGGGAGTTTATAGCCGTAGAAGAATTGCCACCGTTGGCATCCCCCCTAACAATCTCTCCAGGATTTGGAAGGGATTCTCCCTCAGACCTCATAGACGAAGCCATCGTCATCCCCGATAAGTCACCCAGGCGTACAGGGGGCAGGGCGGGCCTTGAGAAGGCCAAGTCAGCCTCAAGAAGGCGGGCGTCTTCCTTTAAGAAATTTACCCACTCCTCCTGGTGAAAGGAGTCAGTATTCCCGCCAAAAGAGGAAGCATGTTGAGGAGGAAGAAAGAGTCCAGGCTCGCTACCAACTAGCGAAGGGGTTTTTCCCCCTGAGATAGTATCTGGTAAGCTCCCTGAGGTAATTTGGCATGAATCAACCTCACCGCCTACTTCAATCAGGCGTGGGGGGACACCCCTGGTTGCACCTTCTGCCCCTTTTGAAAGTGAGGCCCCCGGTGTCTCTATACGACCACTCATGGGCAAAATAGTGGCCGCTTTAGCATGAGCAAAGGTGGAAGAAGGGGACGAGCAAGCTCCCACCGCTGTGATGGAATCAATGTTAAGGGCTGCCACCACCTTTGCGCCCAGCTCGACCTGACTCACCCACCCCTCAAGCACAGGAAACTCAAACACAGGTGCAGGGGTTGTGGCAGGCTCGGGTGTACTAGGTGCAGCCTGGAGAGAGGCAGCCAGGTTGAAAAGGGCCAGCTCAGCTAAACCCTCCACGTCCCTCAGGCTGTGAGAACGTGGCGGCAACGGGGAGGGAAAAGGCGAGGAAGGCTTATTGGTCCCAAGAGGGGTGGAACCCTGGCAATGGCTTTCCCCTAAGGATAGGGCAAGGACCTCTAGCTGGGGCAGCGAAGGCTCAATGGCGGCTGGTTGCACAGGTGCCTGAGAAGGGGCGTCCTCCTGTGGCACTTGGGCCTAGTGATTGAGATGAGATATTGCATATTTTAACTATTTAAAACCAATGTATTTTAAATTCATCATGATATTATTATTGGTTTTAGATGGAAAAACAGTTAATAAGCATAAATTCGAGTTGTGATTTTTAATTGATTAATATCATGTTTATGCTTAATTTTATAACTATGATATAATTAGACAATATCTCTTCAAATATATAACATATTTTTGATATTTATTTGAGTGTTATTTCTTTCTTCATATTTTCAGCTTGAATAAAATTCAAAGGGTGGTTGGACCAGAAAGTTGAGAGGTTCCGTATTTGATTCATTGAAGAGAGAACGTGGTGGAGTTGGTGGTGATTTATTTTTCTCTTGGTGACCGAGGATTTGCTAGAATAAAAAGAGAGAAGCGGTCAAAGAAAGGGAGCAAGAGGAAAGAAAGAGATAGGAGAGTTGAATTTGTTGGAATTAAGGGACGTGAGGAACATGTGATTGATTGAAGGAAGAGAAGTGTTGTACTTGAATTTTCAACCAAGGGAGGTCTCTCACGGCACCTCAATGCAACACATGCAGGAAAATCACTCACATGCATCACTCACACTTGCATCAATAACGGCTGGAAAGAAAATGCAAGGCAGCAGCACACAACTCACTCACATACATCACTTGGTCCCACGGCAGAAAGTCTTTCACAGCAGCCAACACATGCAGAGGAAATATTCAGATGCAGCAGAAATAAAAAATCACGGCACCTTCACCTCAATACAAAAAAGTCAATCAGAACATGCAGAAAATGGCAAGCTGGAATCCACGGCTGTAAAGCAAATCAGCACATGCAGTTGAAAGCCATGCACAAATCACGGATGCAGAAAAAAAAGAAGCAGCAGCAGCACATGCAAATCACGATGCACATGCAGAAAACACAGCAGCAGAAAAAACATGCATCACTTGGGCCCAAACAGAAACATCACTCGGGCAGAGAAGACACATGCATAAAACCTGGATAGCTTACACATTAAGCAACTCACGACAGCACACATGCAGAAGGAATGAAACCACAGCAGCACACATGCAGAACAGTTGGACAACACCTGCAGAAAGCAAACTCAAAAAGCCACGGCACATGCATCATACACGAAAAAATGCAGAACAAACAAAGCACTCGACACATGCAGTTCAACAATGCAGAAAATAGAAAATACACACGCACATGCAGGAAAATAAAAAGGAAACTCACGGAAGAAACCAGCACATGCAGAAGAAAAGCAAAACACATGCAGTGAATGGAAATGCATCAATCACGGATGGAAAGAAAACGTGGGCAGCAACTCACACATGTAGAATTTCCACCGAAAACATGCATCAAACTGGAATTGGGGCATACGGACAGCAGCTTAGCAGCACATGCATGAAAGCAATTCACATGTAGAAAGCAACAAACCGAATACATGCAGAAAATCAGGAAGTTGATAACACATGCAGAACGTGGTGACCAGCATCATTCACGAATAAAAAGAACAGCAACTCTCACACAAGTTGACCTTATAAATACTGAGGGTTTGAAGCTTAAAAAGAAAAACTCTTTTCTCTTCTTCACATAGTATACGGAGGCAGCTTCATTTCATTTTATTTCAATTTCAGTTTCAGTTTCAGTTCATTTTAGTTTCAGTTTCAGCTTTAGTTCATTTTATTTCAGTTTCAGCTTCAGTTTCATTTTATTTCAGTTTCAGTTTCAGTTTCAGTTCATTTTAGTTTTAGCTTCATTTAATTTGAGTTTCAGTTTCAGTTTCATTTTATTTGATTCGGCAACACTTCATTCTATTTGATTTTTCTGCAGTTTACGTGGAGCAATGTTTATTTTCTGTTTTCATTCCCTGCAATTTTTTTTTTTCTGTAGCTTTCATGTTTTAACATGTCATTTTCTTATTTTTCCGTTTAGCTAGAGGTAGCAAAGTAATTTATTTTTTTCTTTCTTTCTTTTTCAGTTTTAGACGGAGTTTCTTTATTTTTTTTTCGTTTCCATAGCAGTAGGGTAGTCTTGAATTTTATTTCTTTTCTTCTCGTTTAGAGAGGCGGCTTATTTTATTCTTCTTGCTTTCGTTTAGACGAAGGTGCAGTAGAGTAGAGTTTTAGTTTATTTTTAGGAGAGTTCCAGACCTTGTTGAAGTCGGCGATTTATTTTTTTCACGTTGTTGTTCTTATTTGGTTCATGTTTCATTTTTAAGTTGGAGACAATTTTTCTTCATTCTTACTGTTCTTATTCTCTGTTTACATTTCCTTGTTCCGTTCAGCATTTTAATTGCTTTTCAGTTCAGCGTTTCTTTTCTTTCGGATACTTTTCTCTTTTATTTTCTTTGGAGTATAGCATTTTGATTTATTTGTGATCTCTTCTTTCATTTTTATGTTCTTGTGCTATTTTTGTGTATTTTATTTTTGTTATAGATAATGTTTATTTAATTTTCATAACTTTGTGTTGAACCTTTAATTTGGGGTTTTTCAATATTCAGTGCATGTTTGTCATTTACTTTCTAATCTAGTTTAATTCTTAATTTAGTTTTATTAATTTTTGAATTTAATCTATTAGTCATTTACATTCAAATCCGACAATCAAAAATCTAAAAACATGAATCTAGTCCATGACTAGTAACCTCTCCATCCGCTTGTTTTCTCTATGTGAAGTTTTTCACATTTTTTCAACGAGTTTAATTTTTGAGTAACTTTCCCTGAGGAGACGATCTAGGAATTTATTCCTAATTATTACACGACATCCTCCTGCACTTGGGATAGCTTTTGTGCTACTCATTTTTGAGTGAGTCACATAGGCACCCCCAGAGGGCGCCAGGGTCCCCTGTTGAAGAGGAGTAGCTGGAGAAGGCTCAGTGGCGGCCGGCTGCATAGGCGCCTGAGAAGGGGTGTCCTCCTGCGACACCAGGGTCAGGGAACCCCCAGTGGGTGCCAGGTTCTCCTGTTGAAGAGAAGAAGGCGGAGATGGATCTTCAGAACAGGTTTTCTTTTGGTGGCTGCCACCCTCATTCTTTATCTTGCTTCTCTTTTCTCTTTTTTCGGCGGCCTCATCAGTCTCTCATTCGTTCTTTTTCTTACTTCTTTTTTCCCTCTTCTCGGAGGCCTCCTTTTTCTCCCCCTCTTCCAAACAGGTCTTCCTCTTGGAAGACTCAGATCGCGAAGTTGCGCCATGGGAGGGAGAATGGTGGCTGAGATCATGAAGTCGCGCCCTTGAAAGTAAGACCAGTTGGAGGGCCTCAAGAACCGATCAATGTGGGAGTTAGTCTGCAAGACATCAGTCCAAAGCACATCAGGGTTAGCTTTGGCCTAAGAATGAACTGTCTCAATTCGAGCCAGTTCGCGACGCGACAGAGGCGCCATTCTAAGCCACAGTTTCTTTTCGTCAGGAAGAGGCCGCTAGATTGACTCTCCAGCTTCTTTTACATCTCTGGTCAAGGCTGGGAATACCCTGGCACTGAAGATGTTTTCCATGACTTTCCCGTCAAGTCAATCTAGCGGCCTCTTCCTGACGAAAAGAAACTGTGGCTTAGAATGGCGCCTCTGTAGCGTCGCGAACTGGCTCGAATTGAGACAGTTCATTCTTAGGCCAAAGCTAACCCTGATGTGCTTTGGACTGATGTCTTGCAGACTAACTCCCACATTGATCGGTTCTTGAGGCCCTCCAACTGGTCTTACTTTCAAGGGCGCGACTTCATGATCTCAGCCACCATTCTCCCTCCCATGGCGCAACTTCGCGATCTGAGTCTTCCAAGAGGAAGACCTGTTTGGAAGAGGGGGAGAAAAAGGAGGCCTCCGAGAAGAGGGAAAAAAGAAGTAAGAAAAAGAACGAATGAGAGACTGATGAGGCCGCCGAAAAAAGAGAAAAGAGAAGCAAGATAAAGAATGAGGGTGGCAGCCACCAAAAGAAAACCTGTTCTGAAGATCCATCTCCGCCTTCTTCTCTTCAACAGGAGAACCTGGCACCCACTGGGGGTTCCCTGACCCTGGTGTCGCAGGAGGACACCCCTTCNAAAGGCTGTGCCCTCTGGGACCTTGAAGGGGTTTTCAGAAGCCTCGCCTTCAGTGTTGGGAGCCATTGAAATCGTGGGAAGAAGGTGGCAAGAAAGGTCGGGGGAAGCGAAGAGCAAAGATGGGAATGGAAGGTTAGGAAGCGTAATAGAGACGAAACGGAAAATGACAAGGAAGTGAAGTATTTAAAGGGAAGTGAAATACAAAGTGCCAATGGATAGAAAGTAATCCTGTCCTAGTGAAGAAGGCTAACCGACGCAAGAAAGTTTTCCTTTTTTCTCTGACACAGCGGTGGGAAATGATGAGGAATCCCCGATTCTTGAAAATAAAATCTTTTTGAGGGAAATAAAAAAAAGTATAAAATGGCAAGTGGGATGGGCCTGGAGACACCAAGAGGCCAGGGGAAGCTTGGGTCCATGTCCATATCTACTTGCTTTCCAAATACCTAAGCCTATGCAATCACACCCATTATTTTCGCAACAATGAGTTTGACTAAGGTAAATTCCATCTGCCAGAAGGCGAATAGAATTGGCGGGGTAACTGGATGGGCCATTCAGTTAAAGGGCCTAGGAACGTATAAGAAGGCCCATAATACAAAAAATACAAAGAAGCCCAGAAGATGGACCCAAAAGCCATACAATAGGGAATCAAGAGGAGTTAGAAACGAGATATGCATGGTAACTGCCTTTAACGGAAAGCTGAGAAATAACAAGAAGTAATGAGATGAGATCATTCAAAATCCTAAAGGTAATCCGTTTTGATAAATCTTGAATGAGATATGTACAGCAAGCGAGCCTATATATACAGGTAACCTTTGATAATTAAGGATGATTTGAATACAATATCCTCTTAACTGACTTAAGCATTAGAGTGTTTGCAGGAGAAGCCCCTCCAGGTTGAACCAGCGACTTACTGCCGCACAATGGAAGATTGGAAGTGAGACACGTCCTGATAAATGGTCAATTATGTAACATTAATACTCTTAAATATCTTGAGTAAAAGTGCTTTATGAGTTAAAATAAGAGTATTAGTTAAATAATGTGAATTAATTTTCTTTGACATATGAAACAATATATTACCCCTAATTAAACTTAGATGCATGCATTTTGATGTGGGGCCGACTAATGCTTACGTAAAACTTATAGTTGAATCTTGGTCGATGTCTAGGAGTGAAGCCATTGCCTACATAGCTGAAAAATTCTATGAAGATAAAAGCAAGTGAAAGAAATAAATGAAGGGAACTTGATTAAGGCTTCACATGGGTAGTGGGTGGAAGGATTCTTGGTGTTGGTTGGCTAGCTTTTCCTATCTTGATCCGTGTGGTGTTCTTTTGGCATCTAAAAAAATCTGCACTAAGTGAATGATGGGAGCAAATTTCGGTGGATGATCAAATGTGTGGGGCTGGATGTTTGTTAGTGATTTCCGAAAATGGTGAAGGGAAAAGCAAGGGTGAGGCTTGGTCTTGGTTGTGTGATTGCCGTGCATGTTAATAAGAAGTGTAGTTGAGTGGAAGGAAGGCCATGTGAGTGAATGAATCTTTAAAGGAAAAAGCAAAAGTGTGGGGCTGGATGTTTGTTAGTGATTTCCGAAAATGGTGAAGGGAAAAGCAAGGGTGAGGCTTGGTCTTGGTTGTGTGATTGCCGTGCATGTTAATAAGAAGTGTAGTTGAGTGGAAGGAAGGCCATGTGAGTGAATGAATCTTTAAAGGAAAAAGCAAAAGTGTGGGGCTGGATGTTGTTTAGTAAGTGCCGAAATTGATGAGGGGAGTGGTTGGTTTTTGGTGAGGGAATTTGATGGAACTCACGGACAGCTCACATAAGCCACTCACATGCACATGCAAAAGGAAGAAAAGCAAAGCAAAGCACATGCAAAAGGAAGAAAAGCAAAGCAAAGCACATGCAAAAGGAAGAAAAGCAAAGCAAAACACATGCAGGAAATAGAAAACAGAAGCAAATACATTCACGGAAAGAAGAAGATTGAAGAAAGCAACACATGCAACAACAATCATGGCAACACACACGGAAGCATAAATCACGGCACCTCCACATTTCACAGCTGGAACTCTACTCACACCACATGCAAGTCTCCCACTCATATAACTCACGGACAGCACCTATAAAAAGAAGGGAAGGCAGCAGGCAAAAGAGAGTTAGTTTTCAAGTTATTACCTTTGTAGTTTTCAAGTTATTACCTTTGTAGTTTTCAAGTTTATTACCGAGTTAAGTTTCAATTTTATTACCTTGTTGAGTTTTCAAGTTTATTACCTTGTTAGAGTTTCAAGTTTATTATTTTGTTATGGTTTCACTTTTATTACCTTGTTATAGTTTTAATTTTATTACCTTGTTATAGTTTCAAGTTTATTACCTAGTGTTGGTTTCAATTTTATTACTTTAATTTAGTTTGTCTTATTTCTTCGAGTTGATATTATAGACTTTTTATTTTTTATTTCATTCTAAAGTTTATTTATATTTTCTTAGTTTTTGATATGGTTCCACTTAGATTTATTTTTGTTACTAAAAATATCATGTGTAACTAATTACTAAAGCTTGGGTTGTGGAATGAGATTTAATTTATTTTAGATTCTAGTTTGATGCAATATATTATTGTTTAATGTTGATTTCACTAAATTACTAGTCGGATTCAAATGGAAAATAGATTGCGGCTCTTGCTCTTGTTTTGTTGTTGACGTAAGGCACAACAAAAGCTTGAATTTATCAAGGCCTCTTTCGATTGATTATGAATATAAATTTGGCTAGTAAATTAGAGAATTTCTTGAGAAAATATTGCAAAAACTTGAGCTTAATTTTTTATGTTCCGAATATCAATTCCTTGACTGGATTGTTAATCGAGAAATTATCTAGAATCTGAGATAAAAAGAATCTCAAACCCAACCCAAGTGTTTGTTAATTTGCCTTTCTTTAGAAACTCTAAATTCAATTTCAATTATTTTTTTTGGCATAGCATTTTAATTTTATTTTCATATCACATACTCGATTCATTTGTTCCTCACAAATCCTTTATACGCTTTGATAACCCATTGTCCCTGTGGAATACGATCCTGGACTTATCCTTGATACAACTTGACACTTCTGCACTTGGAAGCACATTCTAAACTGAGTCACGTCCCTAACACTAACATTCATCCTCAATCTTAAGAGAAGATCCCAAAAATCAAAAACTAAAAAGGGCAGAAATCATCTTCTTTATAAACTTGATGCAGTCGGCATGGCTTCACCGCTTCGCTGTTGTGAGTCTTTTTTTTTTTGTCTTTCTATTTTTTTTAACAAAGCCCAGAGCAATTTCGATGTGTATTCCTTGTTTTTGGTCGACTACTACCACTTTTGAAAGTATCAAATGCATGATTTGAAGGCTAAGAATCATAAGATGGCTAGATCTCGGATTCTCTTGATTTACCAATTTTAAAGGGGAAAAAAATAAAAAAATATTGAAGAAAATAAAATTTATATATGATTAATATTCTCATTTCAATTGATGTACCTTTTGATGCTCACAGTTATACCCTTCCTGTTGTTGTCTTCATCAGACGGAGGAGAGGGGTTGAGACGAGCTACATCCTTGGCCCACCAGCGATATCATTTCCTCCATGCCCATTCCCCGATTACTTCAAGTTTCAGTAGCGACCTCCTAAATTCGAAGAATCAAACGATTGACCGGGAAGCGACTTCCTCCCTCGCGTATACAGGGTCTGGAATGTGCGATGATGATGCAGAGGCCACTATTAAGACCTTGAGAAATCCCAGAATTCTCCTAGTCCCCACCCAGAATTCTCCCAGAAAATAAAATACTGAAGACAGTGATGAAAACAAAGAAACCTTGAAAGTAGCAAATCTAGCGAAGAGCTCATCACCCAGAATGGCCTTCAATTCCTCGTCCTCTACACCAGCAGAAGCATCTGATGGAGTCAATTTCTGTGATTGAGACAGAGATATAGGGAGGGATGGTCTGGATTTGAGGGATTGGAAACAATGCTTGAGATCGGTGTGGAGGTAGTCGAGAGGAATGCGGGATATGTGGGAGTCGAGAGAGATCAAGCTTAAGAAGCAACTCGTCCTACGCTGCTTGAAGTAGCTCTTCAACCTTCTTCTCCTCTTCGGTTTTAATCACTGTCCTCTTAACTCTTCTCTGTCTTTCTTCCTTCTGTTGGGCATTGAGTCAAGAAATATTAGGAAGAAAATCGTGTTTAGTCGGTTTCAACAATTTCGACTTTGTTTCAACCCGATATGTATATTTTGACCCAATGACCCGTCTTTGATGGGTTGAGTAGGGGCGGGTTGTTCGGACGAATCGGGCCCAAGCCCTATATGCACAGGCCTAGGTTACCCTAAAATCCTTGGTGACAATAGAGTAATATCCATCTTGTGGGGTTATATAATCAAAGTAAAGGATTGGAGCTGATGAGACCAAGGTGCCAATGGCAACGTGAGGATACCTCAGTCGAAACCATGAAGCTAGAACTGATCGATCAGAAAAATTATTAGAAAGGTACGTTATAAGAATTATGTTCTATCAAAATTCAGTTCATATAAGAATTCTGTTCTATCAAAATTCAGTTCATACTCATTATCAAAAGGAAATTAATTAAGCAATTCCTCACCTACTTCCTCCATATGATCCTCCAATTACAATTACTGGAGAATTTTGTGCTTGTAGTTTTTCCTTTAAATAGATGATGATTTCTGCATAATTTGCTATAGCTTGGGCTGAGTTTAAGTACTCGAGAGTGCTTGCTTTTCCAAGTGCTACTTCCCTGCTTGAACCCAATGGTATCGACTCCCCATAATATCGGTGCTAATTAATGAAAAAAATAATGATTTCTGAGCAACTAATTTAGTTGACACCCAAAAGCACGCGAATTAAGACTCGGATAGATAGAATGTTGATTGCGTTTAAGTGTGTGTGTGCATATATGTTCAGCTTCCACGGTCTTGAATTAAGATTGGGACATATTTTCATGACTAATTAAAACAAGACAATAATTTTGGCACAGATCGAGGTTAATATAAGTGTCTATTTCGACGACCGTAAGCCTAAGAGAGTATAATTGACAACCCACATGAATTCGATCCCCATATACACTCAACAACTTGATGATGCTTATTGCCTTTATGAATATATAGAGGGACATGACCCACAAGCAAGGGGCTTAATTGGTCCTTGTTTTTTGTCACCCATAAACCATATCTCTTTTGGGGAAAAATGTTCTTGCAAGCACACTTTATGCACCAATTCACGCACCGATATTGATATGTAAGGCATATGTTTAACAAAACGATGTGAATTGAAAATGAAAATAATTTTTGTGAAATAGGGGATTTTCTTCTTCTTTCAAAAACTTTTTTATATTTTTTAAAATAAAAAGGTTATCAGTATGCGAATTGATGCACGAAGTGTACTTGGACCTAGCAAAACTCTTCTTTTGGGTAGTAATTGCTAGGTTTGCACCAGGAAAAGGTCTCCCATTACTGCTTTCTTTTTCATACTATGGAAATGAATGTTGATGGATTCAGTTTAAAACAGATAGGAATACTACTTTAAACCCTTTCTTTCTTGGAATTGATCTTCATATGGATTGCATGTAGGCCGGATATACACATGAAAATCAAGTCAAAGTCAATAATAATTAAAAACATTAATAGAACAACATGTATGCAGAGAACCCATTGGCAGTTTTCTAGAAGCAGCATCATCTATTTTGGAAACTAGTCAACAACCATATATGAAAACGCTGGAATCTCAGCCTCAATCCTGAGTTTCCAAGAAACTTAATTACTTAAAAGAGAAAATATTCAAATAGGATGAGTGCTAAACTCATTTTTACACCCTCTATTAAATGATCTACACGTTAGCTTTCTATGATAACTACCGTAACAGTGCCTGGGAAGAGTGTGAATTAGTGCAAGAAAAAATTTACATTGCTGAAGGAGAGCTTTAGAAACAAGAAAATTTAAGTATAATTGGTTGGGTATTGTCTGAGGGTGCATAAAAATTAAAAAGGCGCATGACGTAAATGTTTTGAGGTACTATCTCATATTTAAATCTTCCATGCTAGGCAACATTCAAGCTATCCTGTACTTGCACATAAATTTCTTCATCAGGTTTCGATACTGATTTCGTTCCTATGCCATATAGGCTTTATACATATATATTTTTTGAATGAGAGAGTTCATGATGGGTTCAACGGAGGGCGAGTTGGAAGAGAGGGGAACAGATTTTGCTTCGTCGATGGGCGTTGGGTTGGGAGGTGGGGACAACAATTGTTGTCAGAGTGAATATCAGTGAATATCCAGATTGGGGGAGGGGAGAGGGGGCCGACGGATACACCGTGTTACGACTGGGAAGGAACCCTAGTCTTTAGGGTCTTGCCTTAAGCACATGGGCTGGGTCAGAGGAGAAGGCCCGTTAAGTTATCTATTTTATTTGTTGCAGTTATTTCATTTGAGTCTGTTATGTTTACTGGGCCACGTTGGCTTAGTGCATCAGTTGATGTCCATTCCTATTTTTATGGTCAGTTATTTAGTCATAGGTTAGTATGTAGTTGAGACTGTTGCATCCGTTGGTCATCACTTGACCAAGTCTACCTGTAATTGCTTTAAGTACTTTTCAGTTCTTCAGTAATGATTTATCATCTAGTTTATACATTCCTTTATGTCACAAATTGGAGGTCTAGGCCCCTCGAAGTGCCTATAGAAATTACAAAGTAAATCTTAGATACTCTAATAGTGGTATCACAGCCACATTCCTGCGACATGGCTGAGGGTACATGCCATGCTCAATTGGCGGAAGCAGTGTCCACGCTGAAAGGAGAAACCGTGCACCTGCATGAAGAACAAGACCAACAAAAACATATGCTGGAAGCAGTGTTACAACAACTGAATAATTTGGCAGCTTCATATGAACAGTTAGCAGGTAACCCATCAAAAGGAAATCAGGTCAGTAATAATCCTTTATTTGAAGGGAATGGGGGTATTCAGGCTAGAACCTTAAGGTTGGATTTTCCAAAATTCAATGGGGCTGAGCCCATGGAATGGATCTTAAAAGCACAACAATTCTTTGCTTATTTTAATACTCCTGAGGATCAAAAACTACAGATAGCCTTTTTCCATATGGAAGGAAAGACTCTTTCTTGGTATTGTTGGTTAATGGATTCAGGACATATTGGTGGGTGGGAAGAATTTGTTTCTGCACTTAAGGTAGATTTTGGACCCTCAACCTATGAGGATCCAATAGGGTTGTTCACTAAGTTGAAACAAACTACTACTGTTGAAGAATATCAAACAGAATTTGAGTACTTATCTAATAAAATCAATGGATTATCGGAGGATTTCCGTATTAGCACTTTTATAAGTGGGTTAAGAGATGAATTGAGGATAATGGAAACCCACCTTTCCTATAAAAAGAATCTCTCATACCCAAATGCAAGAAAGAAGAGAGAAGGGGCTTTATTACTATTGTGATGAAAAATTTAATTTTAATCACAAGTGTAGTAGGCCTAGGATTTTTCTGTTGGAGGGATTAGAGGAGGAAGAGGAGGAAACTGAAACCAGTGAAGGGAAATTGGCCCTTATTCAATTAGATGAATCTGCTAATGGTGAAAAGGAGCTGGGGGAATTGCTAGGCATTTCACTACATGCTATGGCAGGTTCACTATCACCTAAAACCATGAGGGTTGAGGGTTTTATTAATCATCAAAAGGTTTTAATTCTTATTGACACAGGAAGCACACATAGTTTTGTGGATCCATATGTAGCAAGGAGATCAAAGTTGCTAGTGGGAGAGAGCCAGTTGACAGTTAAAGTGGCTAATGGAGATAGCCTTCCTTGCCAAGGTTACTGTAGGGCAGTTCCTATCCAACTACATAATTTAAGGGTTAAAGCTAATCTTTATTTATTGACTTTGGGAGGTTGTGATGTGGTGTTAGGGGTTGATTGGCTAAGAGGTCTTAAGTCCATCTTATGGAATTTTACTGATTTAACCATGTAGTTTAATTTCAAGGGAAGTGAATGTAAATTGCAGGGGCTGCAACCACCCCAAGAATCTTTGGAGGAAGAGGAACATATTCCTAAATTGAAAAAAGCGGTTGTTAAAGGAGTTTGGCTGGATTTAATTGGAGGGGAAGTGAGGACAGCAGAAGAAGCCATTTTACCAGCTGTGTCAAAAATAGTGAAGAATTTTGAAGTTGTATTTTCAAAACCCCATGGTTTACCTCCACCTAGGAGTCAAGGCCATAAAATTGTTTTGCAGGAGGACTCAAAACCAACATGTGTTCGGCCTTACAGCTATCCATATTACCAAACAGCAGAAATTGAAAGGTTGGTGATGGAGATGTTAAGAAGTGGAATTATACGAGGGAGTCAAAGTCCCTATTCATTCCTAGTGTTGCTGGTTAGGAAGGCGGATGAGAGTTGACGAATGTTTGTGGACTACCGTGCCCTCAACAAAGATACGGTAAAAGATAAGTACCATATCCTTAACATTGATGAGCTATTGGATGAACTTTATGGGGCTGAAATTTTTTCTAAATTGGACTTGCATTCTGGTTACCATCAAATCAGAATGCATGAAGGGGACATACCCAAGACAGCTTTTAGGGACCATGAGGGTCACTATGAGTTTTTGGTAATGCCCTTTGGGCTTACCAATGCCCCCTCCACATTCCAAGGATTGATGAATGAGATATTTCGACCCTATTTAAGAAAGTTTGTCTTGGTCTTTTTTGATGACATATTAGTTTACAGCAAGTCATTGGAAGATCATTTACAACATTTGCAGATTGTACTGGATACATTAAGGTCTCATCAGTTGTTTGCAAAACAGTCAAAGTGTGTTTTTGGTTGTAGTGAGGTGGAATATCTTGGTCATTTGATCCTTAAAGATAGTGTTAAAGCCGACCCCCACAAGATTACAACAATGCAGAGTTGGCCACTGCCCAGAAATTTGAAAGCTTTAAGGGGATTTTTGGGTCTCACTGGGTATTACAAAAAGTTTGTGCATGGTTATGGTGCTATAGCAGCACCCCTAACAGCTCTACTCAAGAAGAACTCTTTTGTGTGGTCTAACAAGGCTCAAGCAACCTTTGACAAATTGAAAGAAGCTATAGTTAGTCCTCCAGTTTTAAAATTACCTGATTTTACTAAGAATTTTGTGGTAGAATGTGATGCATTAGGTGAAGGGTTAGGAGCTGTGTTAATGCAAGAAGGCCGACCGATTACTTATCTAAGTCAAGGTTTACAGGGGAGAAGTCTTATGCTATCTACTTATGAGAAGGAGTTGTTGGCCTTGGTGATGGCCATAAGGAAGTGGAGACATTACTTGGTTGGGCAACATTTCAAGGTTTGAACTGATCAATAGGCCTTGAAATACCTTTTGGAGCAAAGAGTGGGCACCCCTGCCCAACAGAAATGTGTATCCAAGTTGCTGGGTTATGATTTTTCAGTGGAGTACAAAAGTGGAAAAACCAATAAGGTGGCAGATGCCCTATCTCGGCTAGCTTGTATAGAAAAACTAGAACCAACAATCAACCAAAACACCATACCAAAATCCAACCCTTCCTCCCAAACAGAACACAAACAACCCTTCTTTCCAAAACACACAAACCAATCACCCATACTCATAAGCCATAAGTCTCATGCAAACCCAATGGATAGGAGAGTTAAAGAAAACTTACCACCAAGATTCCCAGTTGCAGGAGCTGTTAAGCAACTACCATCAGGGAATCTTGGACCAAACTCATTACCAAGTCCGCAATGACTTACTCTTTTACAAGGGCAGGTTACATTTGGGGAATTTGGTGCCATTCCAGCAAGAGATCTTGCAGCAGTTCCATTGCAGTCCATTAGGGGGCCACACAGGAGTATATAAAACATATGCTCGATTCAAAAAGAGTTTTACTGGCCTGGTATGAGGAGGGATGTCTGGGCCTTCATCCGAGCTTGTGGTACATGCCAAAGAAACAAGGTGGAAACAATTCAACCCACAGACTTGCTCCAGCCTTTGCCAATTCCTACTAGGAACTAGCAGGATATAAGCATGGATTTCATTGAAGGCTGCCACCTTGAGGAGGACGTACAGTGATCATGGTGGGACCCAATCTTTACAAGCCAGTTCTGGTAAGAACTTTTCAAATTGAGTGGCATCGAACTTCTACTGAGTTTGGCTTACCACCCACAAATAGACAGCCAAACAGAGGTGATGAATAAAGTATTAGAAGGCTATTTGAGGTGTTTTTCAGGAGACAGACCCCAAGATTGGTCATGATGGTTAACTCTGGCTGAGTATGCTTACAATACATTAGAGCATACCTCAACTAAAGTTTCACCATATGAAGTAGTCTACGGGCAGCCACCCCGAAGGATGTTGCCATATGAAGTAGGATCCACAAGGGTTCAAGCTGTGGATGAGGAACTCAGAAACGGAGAGTTTATCAACAAACTAGTCCAAGAAAATTTAAAGGAATCACAAGCCAATATGAAGTTATATGCCGATCGAAAAAGAATTGACAGGGAGTTTCAAGTAGGTGACAGAGTATCTAAGGTTACGACCTTACCGACAAATGTCTGTGGTGCTACGAAGAAACCTCAAGTTATCACCAAGATATTATGGGCCATACACAGTGGTTCAAAAAATAGGAAAAGTTGCATACAAGTTAAATCTATCATGAAACTCACAGATCTACCCTATTTTTCATGTTTCTTGCTTAAAGAAAAGGATTGGAGAACACATAAAACCACTTACTGAGCTACCAAGGGCAACCATGGAGGTAACCTTAGAGCTTGAGCCCGAACTGATTTTGGATCGAAGGTTGCTCAAGAAAGGATGGAAGGCAGGTGTGGAGATGTTGGTACAATGGAAGGGGATGGCTAGAGAAGATGGTACATGGTTGGACCGAGAAGAGCTGAAACGATGCTTTCCCAACCTTGAGGACAAGGTTTATTGAAGAGAAGGGATATGTTACGGCTGGGAAGGAACCCTAGTCTTTAGGGTCTTGCCTTAAGCACATGGGCTGGGTCAAAGGAGAAGGCCCGTGAAGTTATCTATTTTATTTGTTGCAGTTATTTCATTTGAGTCTATTATGTTTACTGGGCCACATTGGCTTAGTGCGTTAGTTGATGTCCATTCCTATTTTTATGGTCAGTTATTTAGTCATGGGTTAGTATGTAGTTGAGTCCGTTGCGTCTGTTGGTCATCACTTGACCAAGTCTACCTGTAATTGCTTTAAGTATTTTTCAGTTCTTCAGTAATGATTTATCATCCAGTTTATACATTCATTTGTGTCACAAATTGGAGGTCCAGGCCCTTGAAGTGCCTATAGAAATTACAATGTAAATCTTAGATACTCTAACACACCGCATGCACCTCTATTATTCATCTTACGGCCTGACATTTTCTAATTGCTGCTGGACTGCACGCGGATTAATTTAGGGCTTCAAGTTCGGTATCACGCTACTTGTCCATATGCTAATGAATCGCCATCAATGATGTACGGATTCGTATTCGACATTAGTGTGTTTTGACAATTTGTTTGGGTCAGTAGATTGCTGAGCGGGCTCTTGGTTTTGGGTTCATAAGCCTTTGAGACGTGGGTTATGGCCCGTTTCCTAACATTGAGGATATAATGGATAAAAAATCTTCGGGCTTTGAGACTTTTCTCAAGAATAATATATGAATAGAGTGGCCCCTGAAAATTTGAAAAAAAAGTGCAATTACTACGTTAATTTTGAATTTGAATGCAGGCCAATCGAGTAGTTTTATTTTTATAGAACGTTGATTTTAATTAGTATTTGATAATGGTTTGTTAATAAAATTATAAACAGAGAAGTTTTTTGAGAAATATATATATATATTGATCTCGATCCCGTCTTGATTAATTAGAGTTTAGTATATTCTTTATTTAATTCCCTAATTATATCATAAAGTGTCGTTCTACGTACATCAGGCTTTTACATGATCATGATGATCCAATAGTACGTACGTACACATCATGAACAATATAGACGTGCATACTTATATGAAAGCACTAATTAATCTATAATTAATTATTGACTGAAAGCGATAGAAGATCAACGTAGTACTGGGTGATCCATCCTTTGATGATCTTCACCTCCACCTCTCGCTGCCTGACCAACCACTCCGGATCAGTACTTTGATTTGCATGAAGAATATCCAAGCAATGAGATCCTGCATATACTTAAATGATCAAAATCTGTCGACAAATTCATGATCACTATACACACACACATTAAATTAATGGCATCGGTCGGCATCGATACTCTCAGCCTGAAATATTTTATAATGAGTTGACCAGCAGGAATACGTACCGTTAACTGTATGGACGGCAACGATACTCTCTGATATGTTTACAAGCACCCTGCGCGCATCCAGGAATCAGATCAAATATATTATATAAGGCTGTTAGAGTAGTTGCAGGCTAGGATCGATTGAGTAATATTAATGAAGTTTTTTTTTTTTTTTTTTTTTTTTTTTTGTTTTCCAAATTTCTTTGTAATTCATGATGTTCATGATCATCATCAGATTAATTATGATTAATTACCCTCCGCTACTATAAGGATCTCTGAGACCATTGGAGAATATGATGTTGCTTCCAAACCTGTGGAGAACCAATTTTATATCCTGCAATAATTTTCCATTCAAAAAACACAGAATATTTTATCTAATTAATACTCCAAATGATATATATATATATATATATATATATATAGGGCAACCAAAAAACTACATGTATATGCATACATGGCCTCCATAGTAAGTAGTGACCCAATGTGGGCGAGGAGGTACACCATATGAGCTTCTGCACTCCTCGGTGAAGCTGCTTAGGTTAAAAGGTGACGGCTGGAACATAGTATTATTGGAAATTCCAATGGGGATCACCATCTCAGTGCACGTCTAAATGCAAAGACAATTAAAGTCATTTTCGTAAAATATAGAGACTAATCAATTACAATATTATCATAGCTTTTGTTGAGGATACTTTGCCTCAATCTAAGGCATAATTCTTGTAATTATTTTAACTCATGATTCTAGCCTAATTCTAGGATATTCTTTCCATTATTTCCTTTGTCAATGATATGTAAATATCCTAGATTGATTCTAGATTGATTTGTAATATTCTATGGCATGAATATAAATAAACATACGTACCACCTCTAGTAGTGTGGTGAATTCTCTTCAAACTCTCTCAGCTTTCACATAGCTAGGGGTCCAGGTGCTGGAAGTTTTCAATTTTGCAGTAAATTAATAGTATCATTTACCTGCCATCTCCACCCTACAGTTGTTTCAGATATATTTTCAGGTGCATTGACATAGCAAGTACTATTTCCAGTATAGGCAACAACTCCTGCAAATACTTTCTCGAGAATATCTGTTTCAGGAGGAGGAGCATCTATGCCACTGCAGACAATGGTAACTGGATATTTCGGTGGACTGTTATATTGAGCCGCACCGCTGTACATCGACACCAAATAGGTCTTGAGCACATCAACCGAGTTTAGAGGACTGGGAAAGAAAAAAGAAAAAAAAGGAGTCAATATCACAATTAATATTGATCAGTGGCTCTACAGCCATGTGACATGCATGGGGGGATCCCGATCCCGACGTCTGTGCAAAAAACTTTTTTTTTTTTTTTCAAGTATTTTTTTAATAATTTTAAATATTTATTTTTAAAAAAAATTTGCAATATCATTAAAAAATAAATTTTTAATCACTAAAAAAAATAAAATTTTTTTAGCTCTGTCGGATCCCCAGTCGGGACCCCCCCGGAGGTTTGGCTTTAGCAATATTTCTGATTAATATTAGTACTGATATTGTTCTTTTCACTTTATTGATGGTAAAAGTACTCTAGTATCTAATGTCTTTACGTACTTGCAAGTGTTGAATGTCTTGCTAAGGACAGAAAGACCGTCGGGCTTAGATGCAACTTCATCGATTATAGACCACGAATTTTTTATAGTTTGGTAGCAACTCTCACTAGCTTCCTGCACAGCAGCACGTGCAATGTCGCGAGTGGGGTAAAATAAGAGAAAAATAAATAATACATATATAATTCAGATGTTTACCCTAAAATCCTTGGTGACAATAGAGTAATATCCATCTTGTGGGGTTATGTCATCGAAGTAAAGGATTGGAGCTGATGAGGCCAAGGCTCCAATGGCAACGTGAGGATACTTTAGCCGAAACCATGAAGCTAGCACTGATCGATCAGCAAAATTATCAGAAAGGTACGTTAAAAGAATTCCAATCTATCAAAATTCAGTTCATATTCATTATCAAAATGAAATTAATTGAGCAATTCGTCACCTACTTCCTCCATATGATCCTCCAATTACAATTACTGGAGAGTTTTGTGCTTGTAGTTTTTCCTTTAAATAGATGATGATTTCTGCATAATCTGCTATAGCTTGGGCTGAGTTGAAGTACCCGAGAGTGCTTGCATTTCCAAGTGCTACTTCCCTGCTTGAACCCAATGGTATCGACTTCCCATAATATCGGTGCTAATTAATGAAAAAAATAATGGTTCGTGTGAGTAACTAATTTAGTCGAGACCCAAAAGCGCGCGAATTAAAACTCGGATAGATAGAATGTTGATTGCGTTTAAGTGTGTGTATGCATATTATATGTTCATGTGCCACAGCCTTGAAATAGAATTATACGTACCTCTATGTATACTAAGAGAGACTTAAACTCCGCGGCGTTATCAGTGAGAAATCCGATGATTCTCAGATCCCCATCCAACGGTGCTTCTGCACCAAGATAAGCTAAAATTGGTGCGCTACGATTTGCACCATCCCAATACTTGGAATTGATCACATATCTTTGCTGAAAAGTGGAGTAGCTTTCAGGCATATAGTTGAAGTGATCAAGTGTTTGATTATAGTAAAATGTTTCGAAGTCATCCGAAACATGATTAGCATAGAATACTGTTTCAGGATCTTGCAGAATTCCTCCAAGCGGACTCAGTCTAGGAATATCGAATAGCGTTGTTGCAGTAGTAGTACTACTGAGTGCAGAGATGATAAGAAAGAAGATCAAAGGAAGCCATTGCAATGAAGATGTTGGAGATTTCATGATATCTTTTGATACAAGTGTCTGTTTCAAGGACTGCACGCCTATGAGATTATAATTGACAACCCACATGAATTCGATCCCCATATACACTCAAGAAATTACAGACGTCCCTGCATGGCTTTTTGGCTCGGTATTCTGCTATAAAATATCTCCACCGACGACTTGCCCATGCGTCGTTTTGTTTTGTTTCTTTGTTTGTTGGTTTGTTTGTTTGTTTGTTTTATTTATTTATTTATTTATTATTATTATTTTTTTTTTTTATGGGTTAAGAAAAGGACCTAATAAGCATGGGTGGTCATGAGGCCATATTTGAGGATAAAGCTCATCTATAATTGGTAGGTTAATTTGATCTTGTCACAGCTTGTACGTGTGACTCATGATCATGATAATAATACTTTTCATTATGTGATACAGTGCTACGTATTTTTATTTTAAGATCTTTGCGTCAGATATTATTTATGTGATATAATTTAATTTATAAGATAAATTTTAAAATTTAAATTTTATAAATTAAATTTTACTATATAAATAGTGTATTCTACACATCAACTTAATAACTCTTAGTAATATGTTGGGTGTATCATTATCAATTATTTATTGTTAATTTCTTAAGCGTTTTGCTTTCTGCCCTATAAATGAACCATCAGATAGATTTTTTTTTCCTTTTTCTTATTTATTTATTTATTGTTGGGGGGTCAAGCTATATAAGTACACAAAAGCATACATGGCATCTGTATAATATTCTCTCTATGCGCGTAAATGGATATTATATGTAGAATGGAAAAAACAGAAAAAGGAAGACTTAATAAGTCTCCAAATTATCATATATAGCTGCATCTTTATATATATATATATATAAGACTGGTAGATTCATAAAATATCTAAAAAAATGAGAGTTTTTTTCCTTTCAAATAAAAAAAATATTTGTGCTTTTGCTATTGAACTCAAATGTTTCGTCATTTTTTTAAAGAAAAATAAAATTGGCACGCAACATTTTCTGTCTCATTTTATAATTTATAATTTATAACATACTAGTATATTGCACTACATAGTTTTTATCCGAGCTCTAGAGCATGGTGGGTAAGAGATAAACACACGAAGTGGGTTTCATAACATTTATTAAACGTTTAATGTTGTTTGAGTGACAATGTTGCTTGAGTAAGTCGCTCAAACAACTATGAATACAGTAGAACTCACTTTATATGTTTATCTCTTTTCTACTCTAAATTTTTTGACATTAAAAACTATAAGAGCATGGTCCATTTCTTTGTAAAAATAGCAGTCTTCTTGTCAAGAAAGCATGAGACTCCTGGAACCATATATTTCTTTTGTTCTCGTTTCCATATTATATGCGTATTCATACATACATACATATATATATATATATATATATATGATAGTGAGTACTTTTGATTAATGTCTAGCCCTTGGGTTTAATGTTATGGTAAGGTTGGGCATGAGAGCTGCCTGATCCACCCGGCCATGCATATATCTCTACCTCTCATTGATAAAGCAAATCTCCAATCAAGAGCTAGCTACGTGCACGTGCTTGTATATGTATTATATAAAAGAGAAGATAGATGTAACGCTTTGGTCATGGAGGTTTGGAGAATTAGCTCTTATTACTTAATATCAACTCCAATATCACAATTATAAAATCTTGAATACTCTATAAAATATTAGTTCATTTCTTCAACCCAAATATCGATGTTCCTTCATAGGGACAACAAAGAAATTGTCAATAAAATAAATTATAAACTCCCAAAAAACTTGAAAATATCCTTAACCCAACATATTGAAATAATAAAAAATAAACAATTTACTAACAGTGACTCAAATAAATACTTGTACCCTTAGACACTTATTCCTCTACAATCATCAAACTTCTCTAATATTATCTACTCTTGCTCTCCAGTTGAACCATCAAATTTATCTGAAAAATGTTGTGGAGATAAGGGTGTGAGTTATCAACAACTCAGTAAGCAGAGAACATATACCAGTGTGTAAACATGAGCATTTATAAAGTTCAGAATGCAATACAAAATATTCATATGGTCAAAATGTAGAATTAAAACATATTATCAAAAATATTTGAGTGAAAGTTAAAAAATATACTTATTCAAAATTCTTTTGGCATAGCATAATTAACCACCATTATACTAGAACATCATATCACAATAGAGGCCATGTTTAACTTTCGTAGTAGGGTTGTGCAAATCCGAGTAGCTAACCGAGTAGAAACAGAATATGAATCTTCCTATTATTTATTCTCGGAGCCCCGAGTGTACACACAGAAAATCACTTTATTTCCAAAGTGGGTGTACCAGAAACCGAACAGTTGGTACCAACCTCAGTACCCGTGGTAGGTCAAACAGATCACCATCCACAAACCATATCCAGATTTAGAATGTTATGCCAAAGTTTTCAAAAATCACATCATATCATATCAGAGTACAGAACATCTTCGAAACATAACAAAATCAGATAACAAAAATATAATTTATGCACAAAATCTCATATTCGCTCTCTTTTACATAGTTTAGAAATTGAATGCTAGAAAAATAAGCTCATATCTATACCAGTCATGACGAAAATGCTTTCTCTTTCATCAGAGTTCATGAATGATGTCGAAGAAATAATTGAGGTTGTTTTCATAATTTTTTTTCATAACATATAATGCACATTTTAATAAATCAACCTCAGTTCGTTTTATTTTTACGAAAAGTTTAGCATATAAATCCCACTTGTCTGGACTTTTAACTTTTCAGAAATTTGCTCACAATAGTGCCAAAAGAATATCAATCATTATCTATAGAAAATTCATGTAACTTGAATAAATCTCCAATTGAACATTTATTCGTATTTACATCTAAAATACTTAAATCGCCTATTTGAAATCCTCGAAAATAAAAAAATTCTATTAACTCCAAAAATATCATTATTTTACAAATACTTGATTTTCATAAAGTCCAACGCAATTACATGATAAAAAACCTGTTGCTTTAAAAATTAGTGTTATAATATCATCCATGAAAACTCGTGAACTTGTCACCAAAATTATTAAACCCAAATCACAGATTATAACCAAAATATTACTAGACCAAAATGATTCACGACCCTAACCAGAAGCACACCAGTTGAACTTGGAATACCCATATCTTTGTATGATCAACACTGACCCACTAGAAGAAAAATAAGCCCAATTTATAGAAATAGAGTTCGATATGATCAAAATAATTTATAGAAAATTCAAATTATTATATTCCTTGGTGCATTCAAGGTGGTGTACAATATTCAAGGAATATTAGAGTGTATACAATAATGCAACCACAAATATTATTGAGAACAAATTTTGATAGCTGGCAATATATGTGGCGTGATCTCGATCAGTTGTAAAAAGACTGTTGAGATTGGGACATATTTTCATGACTAATTAGAACAAGAAAATAATTTTGGCACTCTTTGGAGAAGTTAAGACAGAGGTAATTAATTTAAATAAAACAGAAGAATTTTTTTTTTTTTTTTGAGATTAGAAAAAGGACCTAATAAGCATGGGTGGTCATGAGGCCAAATTTGAGGATAAAGCTCGTCCATAATTCGTACGTAGGTTTGATCTGGCGGTTTTAAAAGCTAGCTCATGCGTCGACATCATGTAGTACTTAGTCAACACATCGCAGCTTGTACGTGTGACTCATGATCATGATAATAATACTTTTCATTATTATTATAAAATCCAATTTCGTAATTCTGTGCTACGTACTGTTATTTTAAGATCTCTATATTGATATAATTTAATTTATAAGATAAATTTTAAAATTTAAATTTTATGAGTTAAATTTTATTATTTAAATGATATAAATATTGTAGTACTCTACACATCAATTTAATACTAAAATAAATCTTAGTAATATGTTGGGTGTATCATTATCTTTTTTTTTGCTTTTTTATTTTTTTTATTTTTTTAAATCAAGCTTATAGTATATATAATAAGAGTTATGGATTACAAAGTTTAAGGCGGATCACACTACAATAGAAGACACTTTTCCTGGTGCTTATAAATCGTCGAGAAAAGTCTAAAAATCCCCGCCAAATGTCAATCCCGGTGATTTTAAAATAACCATAAGTTCGCCGGTACTATTCCTCCACTTCTGATATACTGCGGTGTAAGTAAAAAATTGCCACTAAAAGTAAATGATTTCCCAACTATTTTCTCATCACCGCAACTGAAATAAAAAACTGAAAATACCTTTCCTAGCGATAATAAAATTGCTGGTAAATATTTTACCTGTGATATTTTAATTGCCACGATCGAGTTTTTTGGTTAGTGAACTCAGTAGCGGCGCTTATTTAATCGCCGGCAAAACTTCCTAGCGATTTTCTAATCGCTGCGAAAGATATTTTCTGTTTTTCAATACAATTCCAGCGATTAAAAAATCGCTGGAAAAAGTTTTACTAGCGATTTCATAATTGTTGCTAATGATTTTTTGGTTTGTAAAACATTTCCCAGCGATTAAAATTTTTACTAGCGACTTCTAATCGCCACAAATAGTATTTTAAAAAATAAAAAAATTATTAATATTGGTGAACCTATATAGCTGTCATAGCCTAAAACATACAACATCCTTATCATAAAATGCACAAAAGGATACTATAAAGGGCTAAACAACTTTATAGTCAAATGTACACAATTTTTGTAGTTAAGAGAAAATAAAGGGCTAAACAAAACATGTAAATTATACACACAATCTTCTCAAACTATAAAGACCTAAAACAAAAATCATCATCATTGTCACGTCGTAGATATTGCTTTAAAATCAGCATTATGTAATCCCAATTTATAGAGATAAAATAACATAGGATTAAAATCCAAAAATGAATTATCAAGCTTCCCAAACCATCCCAAGGAAAGTAGGCAAATCTTTCTTGAGTGAGAAACAGATGTGAACTATGTAAATTTAAACATGACCATTAACTAAAATTATTGAAAAGAAAACTTTAGGTAGCTGAAAATTATGGGTTCTCAACCAATATAGTCAACTAAATTGTTCAGTATGATGCTTGCATAGTAAGGGGTACCTTGAGTGGCCTGAAAAGAATCTACTACTTTTATTGCCACACTGTAACATTATGTGGCCCCTTGTCAAAAGACTAAAGTCCTCTTTATACACATTTCTTCATAGATCATACCTTAGCTCCCTCTGTGCATGCTTCCAGATATTTGAATGCATTCTTGCACTTTGTATCTTTCTCTCCAAGGCAGCCACGTTATCATCATTGTGACCAAGCTCCTCTTTTATAGCTCTCATCTGGAATATGTTTAAGATGAAGTAGCCAAGATAGATGAATAATTAGGGCAAATAAAGAAAAGTAACAATATAAATATTTTCTACTGCATAACTAAAGATAAACAAAAGGAAAATAGAAATGTTAATAACAACAATGATAAAATAAAATAAGCCAAAAATGCGAGGTTCCAGCATGCTGAAGGGGATAATTTAAGTTACTCTTCTCTTGTGTCCTCTGTAAGTATTAATGGTCTGGATTGCAATCTTTGGTCAAGAGAAAGTTCATTCAAGCTTTTTGATTACGGTACAGGGGCCCCACTAAACTGTCAACAAATGGCTTCTAGCCTGGGATCTCATGGATCAGTGTACATCAAAATGCTGTACCAGGTAAAAACAACCTTCCTTTAAACAAATAGCACAGCACATCATCCCACTCACAAAAAGTTTATTTATTTATTTATTTTCCCCCCAATCAAAGAGCCATTCATTTTCTTTGATTGTCTTTATGCTTTAAAGTGGACTACTGCTAGGCAAGTCCACTTTAATGCAGAGATATTGAACCAATTAAAGTCCTAAGATTCTACTACCAAAATGAAATATAAGCACCTCAGTGGAATTGCAGCCATTCGAATCCAAAAAATTCAGGATTTGGATTTGTGGTCTCTTTCAGGAAGCCAACCCAGCATATATGTTGGATTTTCTAGCATGATACCACTTACACTTGCACTGTTTTGAGGCAATACTTGTACCTAATCACATTAGCAAGAAATTCAGTTAACTTTTTTCGTTCTCCAAACTAGTAATATAAAATTACTGCAGTATTTTAGTCCATTCTCATTTTAAATTGAAGTCTCCTTGTAGATTCTTTTACATTTTCATCTTTCTTTCTTAATGACATGGTCTATGACAATCATAATGACTTAACATACCTCTATAGCTGTCGGAGGTGCAACAGAAGAATTGCAATTTTGCTCCAAAACTTGTTGTTGCATTATTCTTTTCAACAACCATGATTTAGGATATATTATATAGATCAGGGCTTCAAATTGGAATCACAAAAAATTAATAAGTTCCTTGTAGATCTTTTACCTTGCGCATATGCATATGTCTCAAAGTATCTTTAAGGATTTGCTCTCAAATTACTCTATAACAAATTATAGTGAATTACTCTATAAATTAAACGTCAACAATACAAGGGAAAAACATTCAGAATAAATAAAGAGTCAAGGGCTCTAGGAACAGGGAAAAAGCAAAAAACCTGGCTTCTTGACAGGTTTGAATATCTGCTTCACCCTTTAACTTAAGAAGAGCCCTTTGGAGAAACTGCAAATATACTTAAAATTAATTATCTTAAGCAAATTCAAAAGAAAATTTCAAACTAGGGTCATGGCCAACTCGGCCAATTGAAGATTTGTATTTAGAGAGTGCTTACCTCTTGGTTTTGAAGTCTTTCGAATTTGCATGAGAATTGATTGAAATTTCTCAACAACTGAATAACTACATGAAAATTCTATGTATGCCTCATTTTCAGTGCAATTCAAAGACCATTGATAATTGAGTTATTGAGAATGCTAGGCCAGAAAGTAAGCAACGTAGCATGGGGGGCATAAATTGTTAATCTTCGAGCATAATGCAGTGATAAAGAAGTACCTTCTTAGATAAACACACCCGTTAGCAACCATCCATATCTAGATTAAACTACCCTGAAATTGCTAATTGCATCCCTTGTTCAACATCTTCATTTTTAAGGCAAGCTGTAATATATAGTGTGTATATATATATGTCAAGATAGAACTTTTACTATCGTGTTCAAACCTTTGACATGTTTTTTATTTCATTTTTTTATCATAAATAATTGATGGGCTTCCCGTGCATTAATTCTCCTAATTCAAGTACTGTTGTTGCATATCAAAGTATCATGATAAAACAGAGTGCATAGCAGAATTTTCAGCACTACCATGGACAGCTAGCAGCTTTAGTACATTCATACTCTTAAACATCCCTCATTTAACCACAATCTCAACTACATAAACCAAACATACTAGAGTTGAAGAAAACTTGAGAAAATACATCATTTTGTTTGTGAAAGTATAACATAAACAGCAAGAGTAGCTCAAGGTTTCCCAGAAAATTCTAATTGAACCTACTAGTTTGAATAAAATCCTTGGTTGCTTACTTAGGCTATTAATCTTGAAGAAAAGTGTTTAAAGAAATACATTCTCATCTCCACTAGTTTAACACATAAATAAAGGGTTAAACATAGTGAAAACATGATTCAAACTCAAGAAAAGGCAATCTTATATAAATCGTTTTATTTATCCTCTGAATGTAATCCAAATCACAAGCAGCTGGCTATATACATATATATATAAACACAGATTATTATCAACACAGATTCATTAATCTTGGGGCCATTAAATAAATAAAAATAAGAAAAATGCAATAAGTTCTATTTAATTATTGCCAATTTTGGTACCACTATATTCAGAATTTTGTACCATCAATTTTTGCAAGATTTTCTTCATGACTTTCTGCTTACATCCATCACAATGGATGTTAACTTTGAGAACAAATTTCTACACGCACAAGCAACCCAAAAAAATACAAAGCATAAAGCATAGGTAAATGCTAGTCAAATGGAATCAAATACCAAGATACTTAGCGATTATTGGCTTTGGGTATAACATGGGGCTAGTAGAAGGAGGCCATAAGATACAATGCAGCCAAACATGATACAATGCAAAACAAGTTCACTCAAAACATGTAGAAATAACTTTAAAACTATCGAATGATATAATTCTAGTCTTAGCCTGAATATAAATAAAGCAATCTCATCTAATCCTAGAGAATTAATGTTATTGGTCAAGGCATCGACTGGGTATTATACACCAAACCTTGACATGTCACAATCGAATTAAATAATTGGTTTACCAAAATCCCAACAGATCTACTCTTTTCTTTTGACAGGCATTTCACCAAGACTATTATTAGAATCAAATCTCTAAGCAAATAACCAATAGTAAGGAAACCTAAAGAACCAAGACATGAAACCAATTCCAATACACTATAGTCAGTAGAATACACTTGACTTTAAATGATTATCTAATAATCATCAAAGTGAAAGAAAAGCCATAACAATTAAAGCAAAAAGTAGAGTCGTAGTAGCAAGAGAATTACTCAAATAAGAGACAACGTAGATTAAAAAAAAAAAAGGTCTAAAGATGGAGAGAGCTGCTTTTAAATGTGGGGGTCAGGAATAACAGCAAAGATAAAAAGGAATAAAGTGATTTGGAAAATCTAATAAAGGGGACTAATTCTTTTTCTCTCCCAAGTGTCCATTAACTAAGATAATATTAATTAAGTTAATTAACCAGTGAAAGTGAATAAATACTAACTGGTGAAATATAACCAAAATGCACTAAACATAAAACAAAATATGCAAGAAGATATGTTAAACTATACCCAAGCTATGAGAGTGATCGATTAATATTGCCTGCTTCCTTTAGACCTTCTCCTGTTGCACCAGTTAACTTTAGTCACTCTGAACCAGCTAGATCGATAAGATTTATTCTACTTGTTTTGAAGTTGCTTAAACCATCAACCTTCTCTAGAAAAATAATGGTTTAAATAGGATCCTTTCAACAAATATGTGATCCCATAACAATAAAGAAACAGAGATATTTACAATTTCTGTTGTTTGTCAAAGAAGCTCAACGCAAGAGCAATATGTGTGAGGAAATGGGCCAAAGGTCTTAACCAAATGTGGTTATTTGAAGGGTCTTAACCAAAGGTCAACAAGCAAAGAAAATTGGGAAAAAAACGCATTACAGGTATTTAGATAAACTCTTATCCATTTAGCACAGTCTCCCTTCATTATAGATATTCCAATGCATCAAATAGATAACATTTTATTTTCACAACATTTTATTTTAACATCTTCTCTTATTTGGGAGAAGAAGTCAACAAAAGACCAAAGAAGACAAGGTTTATAGTAGCAAAAAAACTTAAAAAAATATATACATGAAGATGAAAGGATAAAAAATTCTTTTTACCTGGAGATTTGATTTGGATCCAACAAATTATCTATAATTTGCTCATTGTAAATCTGCAAAGAAAAAAAAAATGTAAAGAATCAAGTGGAATAAGCTTACAAGCGTAGTTAGGCCAAGCTTACCAAAAGTATTTACAAACAATCAACCTCAAGAAAAGAACAACACAACATTGATACTCGAGATACTTATCGCCATGCTTGATTTGCTCCTATAAAGGAAACACAAAAGCACAAATTAGGACCATTGTTCAACAATACAATTTAACCTTCAGTGATTTAAATGAAGTGAGTGTTGCGTGAGCAAATGAGAAATGGGAGGGAGGTTACTGCTGTGAGAGATTGTCAGCAGCAACCCAAAATTGCACTGCAATGTAGGAAAAATCCCCAAAACCCATAGACTGCACAAATGAAATTCATTTCACAGAAATTTCATGGGAGTGGAAATTAACTTGAAGTGGATGTGGCTGTGTTTGTGAAAAGCAGAGAAGGAGAAGGGCCCTACCACCGATCGACAACTTAGAACTCCAAGAACTCCCACAACGCGCGCAGCACCAAACCCACAAGAAATCTGCAGTGGAGAGTGAGAGAGGGTCTACTACGAAGGCCCTAGGGTTTGAATTCAGAGGGTAGAACAAGAGAGAGAGAGAGAGAGAGATACGAAGATGAGCAAACACCTCAGAGGAAGTGGCCGATCGAGTCTAGTTCAGCTTCCGTGGGAGGAAACTGGGGTGGTGGTGGTGTTCGAAAATAGAGATGAAATCGGCTAAAATGGGTGGAGTAATGGTGCTTATGCGATTTTGGAGAAGAGAGGAACAGAGAGAAGTGGAGAAGGAAAGGAGAAGGAAAGAAATCGGGGGGAAAAATAAAATTTGATCATTTCATGCCCACATGATGTAAAGCGACGTTGTTAGAGCGCTGGAATTTTTTTTTTATGTTTCCCTGTGATTAATCAACGTTGCAATAGTCTTAATTAATGGATTAGACCTCAAATGGTTGGCTTTAATTTTAAAAGTAGAAATCGCTGTAAAATAAAACTTTTCCCAACAATATTATTTACAACGATTTAAAAATCATCGGAATAGACCAAATTTCTTGTATTGTCAAATAGAAAGAAACTAAAAGATCTATCTAGGGGTATGCTTCCAAAAACAAGATTGCTTGCTGCCCATTGCGCCACTAAGTGCACACATCGATTTGAAGTTCGATGGATTTTGGATAATTTCCAGTATTCATGAAGAGCTAGTAAGTGTTGGATGTCTTTTATTTTGGGAGAAATCTGCCAATTTATTTCTGATGGGGACTCTTCTATAGCTGAGATAACCTGTTGAGAGTCTTCTTCAAAAATTACCTGAGTGTGTTGAGATGAGGCCGCCAACTTTGTAGCTTGGAGAGTTGCCAATGCTTCAGCCATTAGAGGATTTGTCGTGGAGACTTTTTCTGTCTGAATTTGTAGGATGTTGCCATGATGATCTTTGCAAAGAACTGAGATAGTGGAGAAGGAATCTCTAATTGTAGCATCAAATGAATAGCTGATGTAGTTGCTGGGTGGAGGCACTACAACAAAAATAGGCTTTAGTGACAGATGAAACTGTCAGAAACCGTCACCACCACTGTCACGTAATGTGCGTCACAGATTATATTTGGTGACAATTTACTGTACAAGTGTAACTAAAAATATTTTTAGTGACGGTTGGAGATGTGCCGTTTGAAATAACATTTGAACGTTTTATTTTCTGTGATGGTTAGAATCTATCACAGAAAATTACGTTCGAACGTAAAATAGACGAAGTGACATCCGAATGAGAGAAGGTAACGTTTGTTGATTATAGTTCGGACGTATTAGATAAACATTCAAACATTTAGACGTGTGAACGTTACGTTCGAATCTAGAATCCAACATAAATGAAATAATGTCCGAATGTTCGTATCATAATGTTCGGACGTTAATTCGAATGTTAAGAGAGTAGAGTTCGAATGCAAAGTGTACGTTCGGATGTTTGGAACGTTAAACTTTTTAAACATTCGAACGTTATATTAATTTAGGATTTAAACATTCGAACGTTTTGTTACTATTTTGTATGGTTACATTCGAACGTCTTTTCGAACATGTAATACTGTTCAAATGTATTTTATTTACATTCGAAAGTACATATCAGAAATACTAAACTCATCCAATTAATAAACATACCAATTATATTATATTACATTACATATTTCACAACCAACATTGTTTGAAACTGTTTTCAAATTAGATATTAAAAAGATATTAAAAACGTAATACACAAATAAAATTCATTTCTTTTTCTTTCCTCATCCAGCACGATTCTGTTGCAATGACATAACATGCTCAATTTGCAGCATCATCTCCCATTGCACTTGCTCTTGGACCTCACTACGTATTCTTTCCTCCTAGTCTCTTTGTTGGTCCTGCAAACGCGTCTCTAAATGAGACTGTCGCTCTAAGAGGGACTCCAACTCTTGCTGTCTAGACCTCATATACTCATTCTCGCGTCGTGCAGCTTCTAAATCTTTGGTAAGATTATTAATTTGTGATGTCGATGAGGTTGAGGAAGATGAACCACAATGCTTGAAAGATCATCCCAAACCTCTTGCCATACTAGAGTTGGGCCCAAGCACCTATATAAAAATATCTAAGTCACTAGGAGAGGATTCCCCAGAAGCTGATTGCATCTCCATCATTTTTCCCTGGAGTTTGAAAGATCAAAACACACAATAAGTAACATATTAAAAGAAATACGAATAAAAAATAATTTAATCACATGTTATATAATTTATTTAACAAAAGGAACACCGCTTACATAATTAATTGCAGCTGCAGGATCCATCCACTCACTATGCTCATTAGTGTGAGTAGTAGCATAGACATGAACGAGGGAAATGTTTTCAGGATCATCACGTTTCTAAGAAAACGACATTAGCAATTTGAAAAAGACAGTGTTAGTACTTATATAAAAGAATAATAAGAAAAAATATGAATTATTGCGTTTATTAATTACCATTTTTTCAGCAAGACGATGGAATGATCTTGAACTAGCATGATGGTGAATAGTCAGAGCAGATCTATTATTTGTATTTGTAGAACTTAAGTGCTACAAAAATATTTCCCACTGTTAATTGTAATATATGTATATAAATATAATATAAACAACAAATATAAATGTAAATAATTATAGGAAATAAATCTAAAATACCTGATATTCTGGAGAGGCAAAAAGATCACAACACTTTATCCAGTCGTCTAATTTCATCTGCTGGAAAGGGCACTGTGCAGCCTCTTCAAACGTCTCAAATTTCTTGAAGTGGTCGTGACATCGTCCCTTGTGACGTTTGAATAGTTTAGCCATTAATTCATTCACAGTTCTCAAATCCTCGCTACGACCAAAGTCGAGGTCAAATTCATCCTAATTATAAATTAATTACGTTAAAAATATGAGAAACTAATCTAGGTGAAAAAAATGATATAATAAGTAAACTCACCAGCACACGACTCCGAATGTGTTCCTTAATCTCATTCAGCACATCTCTCCAGGAGCGCACATAAAATGGAGCGTAAGCTCGAACTACTGTGCCAATATAGGAGGAAAGTGCTGCTGCACTATCATTCACTCCTCCAGTGGAATTATCAGGAATTTTGATTTTCAGTTTACCATGCTTTCGATTTTTCTCAAGTGAGATGCCGCGTGTATAGCCACGATCGCGACTAGCAGATGCATCAACTAATAGATGATAGTATAATTTTTAAGGTTATATATATAGTTATTGAAACAAAAGTATTAATTATATATAGTATTAACGTAAACATTCCTTACTGGTAGGTGTCGACTGTGCATCATTCTCTGTAATGTTAACTTTATCTTCGGGAACGGACTCCTCAGGTGGGGAGTCCTCAATGGGTTTAGGACTTGGACTCGGTGGAGGAGGCACATTTCTTCTTTGTCTTTTTGGCGGCATACTTGGAAATGATTATATATAACAAAAAAATATAATTAGAATAAATTTATTATTATTATAAAATTCTATACTCACCTATATGAATAGAGTTTTTAGTACTTTTAGTCTTCATCTTCGGATGTATTTTCTATGTTTGTTTCAGAATCTCTCTCTATAACATCTTCGTCATCATCATCAAGCTCTTTTTTGTCATCCTTATCCACTTCCCCCCCGGATTATTGTTCGTCTTCTTCTTCTGTACTTTTCTCACTTTCTTCAATTGAATGATAATTTAATGAAGACGGGTCGAGATGGATGAGTGGGACGTCATCTCTACGTAAGGGGAGCAACTCGAGTGCACCGAGGTCAACAAATAAGTTAATACCGCCTCCTCCATCTTCCTGGTAGGCCTCTACATTTGTAGTGTCATCTTCATCTCCACTATTATCGTAATCTGCACTTGTTCCTACTTCATATATATTTCGAGGGATAAATTTTAGTACAACTCGCCAAGTTATCTCTCCATTAACTTCATCAGCACTTTTCATTGGATCAATCAAGTAATAGATTTGAGTAGCTTGACAAGCCAATACGAATGGATCATCTTCGTACCATTTAGATGCAGTATTGACACTTAAAATTATTATCCCTATATATCGAATCCCGACCACCGCCTAGATCCCACCAATCACATTTAAAGACATATGTTATAGACCCACCCAAATATTTCAATCCGATAATATCACGAATGACACCATAATAATCAATATCATCTGTTCCATGACTCCCCTCGACCAAGACATCACAGTTTTGAGTGTTTCTATTATGTTCACAGTCCAGAGTATGGAATCTATAACCTCGAGCTGTGCATGCAGTGTATCGAAGTGCTCTGTTTGATGGACTACGAGCCAATGCATACAATTCAAAAGAGACTAATCCGGGATCACGAGCACGTTGTTCTAATATCTAACAATTTAAATAATTTCATTTATTAAATATTAGCTAGAGTTAAAACTTTCATCATGTAACATATACTATAGAGTTTAGTTCATACACGTTGTTCAAACCATCCAGAAAATTTTGACTCGTGTCTTGCCACTATATCCTCTACACCTTCCATCTTAAGTTTGTCCATGTGCTCACTGTATATAATAATTTGTCATATTATTTTACATAACAAAAGTTATAGTTAACCTCATTATCTTTAGAATTATTTAAACCTTGTACAACGACATACCTGAGATAGTGATCAATCTCCTGACAATTATTTAGCACGTACCACCGAACTTTACCCAACTCTGTATCAAGTAAATCGTAACCCGTTTGTGCACCCAAAGGTCGTATATTATGAGAAAACACTGATAGCTCACGAGGAGGCGGAGCAGCAAGATCAGCATTTCGTTCTTGACGAATATATCGTGTCTCAACACCACCAAGATATAAAGAGCAAAATGTTAACCATTCATCGTGTATATAGGCCTCTGCTATTGAACCCTCAGCTCTGGCTTTATTCCCAACAGTGCGCTTCGGTCGACCTAAATGTCTTTCAACTAGATACATCCAACAGAACTGTACCGGTCCACCCAACATTATCTCCCGGGGTAAATGTATTGCTAAATGAACCATGACATCAAAAAATGACGGTGGAAAGATTTGCTCAAATTTACAAAGTAGAGTAGTAATGTCTTCTTCCAGTTTCTACAGCATATCTCGATTCACTACCCGAGCACACAAATCCTTAAAAAAACATACATAGTTCGGTTATGGCAACACGTACAACAGATGTTAGCTTCCCACGAATTCCCACCGGTAATAACTTCTGTAAAAATACGTGACAGTCATGACTTTTCAATCCACCAATTTTCCAGTCATCAGGGTTTACGCATCTATTGATATTTGAAGCATAACCATCTGGCAACTTCACACCTTGCAACCATTTGTAGAAGTCCATCCTCTCCTCCCTTGTCATTGTAAAACATGCATGCGGCATGACCACCCTCTCACCTTCCACTCGTAAATGCAGATTATGTTTTATTCCCATTTTCTCAAGATATTTCCTTGTCTTAATCGTATCTTTCATCTTTTTATTGATGCTCATCAATGTACCCAGTATGTTATCACAAATATTCTTCTCTATATGCATTACATCCAAACTATGTCGCAACATGCAGGACGACCAATACGACAACTCAAAAAAAATACTACGCTTTGTCCAATTCAATTCTGCTACGCCTCGTTTTCTCTTGTTCTTTCCCCGACCTTTGCCAAAATTGTTCGCTGCCACATGTACCAATTTTTCCAGGATCTCTTCCCCAGACAACTCATTTGGTACAATTCTATCTTCTACTCATCCATCAAACTTAGCGGATTCTGTTCTCCATGCATGATTTGTTGGTAGATAACGTCGATGACCCATGAAACACAACTTTTGAGAATATTTTAACCACTCACTAGTAGTTTCTTTATTACACGTTGGACATGCTAACTTTCCTTTAGTACTCTAGTTGGAAAGATTCCTATATGCCGGAAAATCATTTATCGTCCACATTACCGCAACATGCATCTGAAAAGTTATTGATGTGGATGCATCATAAGTTCTGACGCCTGCTTCCCATAACTCTTTCAACTCTTCAATCAACGGCTGCAAATATACGTCAATGTCATTTCCAGATTATGTCGGGCCGGGGCTAAGCAAAGTTAACAAAAAGTTGAGCTCCTTCATGCACCTCCATGGTGGAAGATTGTACGGAATCAACACTACAGGCCAAGTACTATAACTTGTACTCATATTTTCAAAAAGGTTGAATCCATCGGTTGTGAGTCCGAGGCGCATGTTCCTTGCTTCTATCCCAAACTCTGGATACTGATTATCGAAAGATTGCCACACAAGTGAGTCAGCTGGGTGCCTCATAAATCCATCATTTTTAACACTTTTCTCTTTGTGCCACTTCATATCATGAGCTATTTTCTTACACATGTATAATCTTTGCAACCGGGGTTTCAATGGGAAATATCGCAATACTTTAACCAGAACACTTTTCTTACACTTCCACTTCGACTCTCCACATACAGGACATGCTTGTTTCTCCTCGTTCTCCTTCCAAAATAAAACACAATCATTCTTGCATACATGTATGGACTTATAAAACCCTAATCCCTTTCTCAACTGTTTCGCTTCATAAAAGTTCTTCGGCAATGCAGATCCTTCGGTAAGCACTTCGTTAAATAAGTCTAATACCATGTTTATTGCTTTGGTTGACATTCCACACAATGACTTTATGTGAAGCAACCGCACAATAAACGACATTTTAGAATGTTTTGTACAGCCTGGATAAAGCTCGCGCTTTGCATCTTCCCACATTTCCAGAAAATTTTCTGAATCATTCTGTCGGCCACTTGAGCCATTGTCGTCAACCTCATCCATAAACATCCCAGCTCCAATTTCACTCAACATCTCCTCCATCTCATCTCGCTCATAATCATCATCCACGTGCCGCAAATTTTTCAGCTGACTGAATAAGTCATCCGCTGATTCTGCATACGGTTCACCATGCAGTACCCATCGAGTATACCCCAAATCCATACCATTCACAAATATATGACTTTCAGCTTCATCCAATCCTATCGCACACAAATTTTTACAACCTCGACATGGACACTTAATGTAACCACGACTATCAGCACATGCCTTTGCAAAATCAATGAAGGTTCTTACTCCACGCGCATAGGGTATGTAATCTTTTCCAAGTCTATCGCGTAAACGCATCCAACTTTTATCCATTTATAAAAACATCTAATTTTTTAGTAACACGTAGAAGACTTAAATACACATGCATGTCATGATACATCATGTTCAAAGTACTCTTTCTCAAGGTAGTTGGTCCTATCTCATTCGAGATTATATTCTCCATATTGCACAAGTCCCGTCACTCTACTACTTTGAACGTTAGTAGAAATTTCGGCAGCACTTCCCCATAGTTCTCTAAGTATACATATTCACATATAGGGATTATGATCCTAAGAACAGTATACCCGGAGAACAAATGAGGAAAACACCGAAACTTCATACTAAACGTTCAAAGTAGGAATAACGTTGATGTGCAATACAGATAATATAATCTCAAAGTGTCCACACTGGATAATTCAGTAATTAATGTACACATAAATGTACCCTAATTCCCAAATGGGTCTAAGGTTATTTATGCAATGTATACAATATCTAACAAAAAAGTCTACAAATAAATTAGTGCACATTATTTGAATTAACATTATGTACTAATAATATTTATATTATTAATAATTGATAACACTTAGAAATTATTTGTTATTATATAATTCCTAATAACAAATTATACTTATTATCAACTATATAATATAATATACTATAAAATATATTATAATTACTATTATAATATACTGATAACACTTATATTTTATTTGTTATTATATAGCATAAAATACTAATTTTTACTTATTTATTTCCTATTTAATATAATATATAGTAAATTAGATTATAATTACTAGTTATACTATATTGATAACACTTAATTGTTTTTTGTTATTATATAAATATTACTATTATTGCCAAAATTATAATAATTATTATTATTAAATAAGTAATTATTATTATAATTACTTATTTATTTCTTATTAATCCTTCCAAAATACTATATATTACATGATAATTATTATTAGGGATTGATACTAATAATACTATACTATATATTATTAGATAAAATATTTGTTATTATTGAGCTATTAGATTTTTAGGAATTATTATTTTATAATAATAATTTTTAATAATTGGTAATATATAATATAGATACTTATTTATTGATAATTTTACTAATACGAATTTTAATTCTTACTATATAATTATGCCTTATAATTGACACTTAGTAATATAAAATATTTATTATATTAGTTATTTAACTAATTATATAGATAATAGTTGTAAATAATATTATAACTTATAATTATCGTTATTATTCAAATATACTATATATATTGCATATAGCCATTAGATTATAATATCTACTATGCACAACAAATAATCATACTATTTGTTTTTATCGAAATTGTTATATATATTCTTTAATCACAACATATTACTAAAATAAACACATAAATTCACAAATAATTATTATTCAAAATCTAATAATATTATAATTATAATATAATTCGAACGTACTGTTAAAAATTGGTTTAAGCGGGAAATTTCTCTCCAAATTTATTATTACGTCCGAACGTTATCCATGAAGGTTCGAACGTAAATATTATTATTTCATTTTTACATAATAGAAGTTAGTATATACAATAATATATTTATATATTAAATTATAAATTATATATATTATTTAATATATAATTTGTACCAATTATAATATATATAACATAACTATTATATAAGAACGTACTATATATATTATAATATTATATTAACTAATAATATAAAATATATATTATATTATAACTATAATATAATAAGTATATTATATATTATAGTTATAACAAGTATATTATAATATATTATATAGTACTAATTGTATATTATACTAGTATAATAGTACATATTATAGTATATCTAATAACTATATTAAAGTAATATAGTTATTAGATAATATAGTATATTTTTTTTTTGAGGAAAATATGCATTATAGCATTCATTCATAAATGAAGTTACAACTGTGAGTTATCAATACAGGAAAACCAGACTATAAGTCAATTAACGCAACTGCTCAGGAGCTTCCCCGCCAACAAATTTCTTTGTGACGGACATTGTCTACAACTTCTACACCTTCTCTCCTGACCGCAGTCAACAGAGAAAGCGCTCTGTCAATTAGAGCTAAAACAACCTTTCTTCTGAGGAAGAGAGGTACACCATACTCCATCCTCCCCAGGAGGAGGAGTACAACTACACTCTCTCCTCTCAAGGAGGAGTACTAACACCTACCTTCCTCCATAAGAGGAGTAGGACAAACACCCACCTCCTCCAAAAGAGGAGTGTGACACTAGCCTATATCTATTTTATTTTAACAAAAAACAAAAACAACATCTGCAAAAACATAAAACAACTAACTGGCAATGGGCTGTAAAAACAAGTGGGCCCAAACAAGGCCAAAAAGCCCAGCTAAAGTGCACGGGGGCCCAGCCTGTTAGGGTTTTCAACTTTCTTCTGCCGCCGCCACCCATCTTCTTCTCGTTTATCCTTTGCCTCTTCTCGGTTGCAGAGTTCCCCTTCACTGCCACTTGAGCATGCCGCCTCTCGCCCTGCTTTGCCCCAGACAAAGTTTCAGATCGCAGGAAATCCAAAAAAACAGTCCAGCGTACTAGCTTATTAGACCACTCGCAGACGACTTCGAAAGACCGATAGCAGCTTCGGAATGGCTGGTAGCGTGCTTCGGTTTGGCTGGATCGATCTATTTCATGCCGCCCTCCACCTCCATCCCGGACGT